>WEIS01088265.1:0-18818 GCA_013389965.1 Todus mexicanus | reverse complement strand
TGGGCAACCTGTGCTAGTGTCTCCCCACCCTCACATCCTTCCAATGCAACCAGTCTTGGGTAAGTAACTCCTTCCCACTTCACCGAAGCCAAAGGCACAGCTCTTCCAGAGTGTGCAGGAGGGCTGTCACTGGGGTAGGACTACCTCCTCATATCTCAGGGCCTGATATTGTGTTTCCAGCCTACAGAATGATGCTACCATGGTTTCAGGTAGATTCAAGCATGGAGCTGAAGGGCAGTAGCTCTTTCTTAGCAGTTCTGGTGCACAAAGAGTTCCTTGTCTAGCGAGGGTGCCCAAAAGCAGGGAGACTTAGTTAGGAATGACTGTGCAGAGATCAAAGCACATCTGTGCTCTGATGTGTCCATCAGCATGTGTATTGATTATACAGACTGAAGCAAGTGCCTGTTGATAAACCAACAACAAAGAACTGCCAAGTCCATCAGAGACTCATCTGAAGAGACCTGATTCAAAAAAATTTCAGTAGATATCTGCTCTCATAATTTATATTTAGAAGAGCACAGAATAACCAAGCACCTGCACTTTCTTGGCATCTCAGACTTAAGTTAGGTAAATTTATTGTAGCCAGCCTTGGATAACTTTCTGCACATCTGCATTGTGTGATTAGGACTGAACACCTGAGGACGGACAGGATTCGAAGTATGGAGTCAATAGAACAAGAACATACAAGGGGAAACAGAAAAAGAAAACAGAGCAAGGCACACAGGACAAACTGAGGAGATCAGATCTGAATCTGCAAAACAAACCCAGCTGGTAGAGGGAAGATGTGGATTAGAGCAGACATAGAGCGAAAGTCCAGCTGGGGAACAGACCACAGCTATCTCGAAGGAAGAGAGAACTTTTCCAGCCCTCCTTTCTCAGCACTTTCACTGCAAAGCCTCACAGATTCTGTACCAGAACTGCCCTCTTCCTTCTCCTCCTCCACTCTCACGTGGACTGGCTGTCTTGGACATTATCTCAGCTCTGCTCAGGTCCCACTAGGTTCTCTCTGCCCGCAGCTCCCAGGCTCTAGTAACGGATATATCCAAGGCAGAAGATGAACCCACCGTGTTGTGGTTATTTCAGTTCCTTCCATTTTGTCCACCTTCAGGAGACAGTAAGGGCTCCTGGAAACAGATCACTCAGCCTGGCTGAGGTCCTCACCAGGAAAAGACCAAAGTCATTGCTCTTCAGACATTACAAGTCCTGGACTCTCATTAGTAGAACAATATTGTTGCCTTCATCACTGGGATTCACTCTGGTAATCCCACACACAATCAAGAGCTGCTTGGCAAGATTCACATCCCACGAGCACACAGACAGTTCCTTCCCCACTCCCTGTGCCCTCCAAACAAGCTGGAAAGGATCTGCAGCCAAACCCTTCCTATTTCACTTGGGTCACTCTTTGCTCTGCCTTCCAAAGAAATGGGCACTGAGCCTGGACTGCTGGTAGAGCCCAGCAAACCAGGGGTTACCCCCACTTCAGGGGGGCAGGAAAGCGAAGAGCTCTGCAAGCTAGAGAAGAGAAAGGAGGGAAAATGCTGCTGCTGGCTAAGTATCTCCATTCAGAAGCAAAAGCTTTGTAAATACAGCTCCTGCTCCTGCTCCTGTGATATTTCTGCCCCTTGACATCATGGAGGAGCTATAAATAACAGCTCCCGATTATGCCAATGTCTGGGGAAGGTGCTACCGCCTGCCTTAAACTGTGGGCTGGCCCCTGATGTGCAGAACAAGAATGTGCTGTTCCTCTACACAGGTCTTAACATTTCAAGCCAGACAGAGGGAACAAATGCCCACAGACAATTTTATCATCGGAAGAGACTAGCAGGGCCTCATCTACACGTCTACAGCCCCAGAATGTCTTTCCACTAACATTTCCAGCTTGCGAACCGCAAAAGAACATTTTCATCCTTGGAACACCACTGTGACAGGAGACTCTGTCCCAAGGAAGGATGTCCAAGTTGGCCTCACAGCGCTGTCCAGCCCTGAGGACAGTTTTCCTTCTGGGTGCAGGAGAAAGTAAGTTGGACACTCCCGTTCAATCTTCAGAGCATCTACACTGTTCACTATTGCTTGACTGAAATGCCAGCCCTGCCAGAGGAATGAGGACCCCCAAGAGATTGATATGGGCACTTTGGAGCAATTCAGAATTTCACCACCAAGCAGCTCATGGGTAAGAACATACCTGTAAATACCATGGGCAGAAAAATGGGCTTTTGTGTGCACGCGTGTGCGCAGTAGGTTCATACTGATAATGCCGTCTGGATTCGCAACTGTCTAGACAATGGGAAAATTAGCATCATGAAACTGGATAGTTTTGTGAGATGCCCAGCCAAATATCTGGGAAATATTTTTGTAATGGTTCTCCTCAGAGGGAGATATGAGCCTGAGCCGTCCATTAGCGATGCAGCTCTTTTGTCTTGCATTCCGGTGAGGGACAGAGGGTTTTTACCAAGCCGCCGCTGCCTCATCTGCCATCCTTTTCAGCCAGATGTCGGATGCTACTGTGGAGGAAAATAAGCCCACAGCACAAGCATGGTAAATGAGCTTTCCGTAGGCTGGAGCTGCTGCTTTTCTGGCACAGAAAAGGAATTTCATCCTAAGAACAAGAGGCTAGGACTGCATGAACAATGGTTTACTTCTGGAGACAAACAACTAGAGGCCAGTGTCTCCCCAGCCTGTTTTACAGGCTACAGTAAAGCCCAAAGGTTTTCTAGGCTGCAGGGTTTCACTGCTACTCTCCATGGGGTGAAAGCTCACAGAGAGCAAGCAAGACTCATCCTGAGCCTCTTGTCTGAAGCCCTGGGAGCACAAGGCTTAGAGATGCAGAGTGATCTCTCCTCCTCTCACCTGGGACTATGCTTATGGCACATAAGAAGCTCCAAAGTACATGCTCTATTAATGTCTCAGAACAGTATCTCAACACCTTCCATTACTTCTCTGAAAAGCTTCCAAAGAGGCAGGGAAGACCAGACAACAGACATCTCATCTTTTTTGAGCAAAGATGTTATCTTCCCTTGGAAGGAAAGAGCTGTCAATTCATCTAAGGACAGCACAGACTTTAAGTAGCAGCTCAATATTATTGGTGATTGTCAGCCAGGGAACCTTTGGCTTGGTTTAACTTGTGGGAAGCCTTGAAAAACTGCTCCGGGCTTTCAGTGGATGTGTTAGAGAAAAACAGAATAATATTTGCGAGCCCTGCGGAGATTCCAGGAAAATGTGGTGCCCAAAGTGGGGGCTTCTCCACATGAAGAGCAGTGGAGGCTTTCTTTCACAGTGTCAACAGTGATAACCAAGGGTCTGGATGTGAAACACAGAAGAGCTTTTACCTCAGAAGCTGAAGTTGCCATGGGTCAATTTTACAGACAACTCGAATTTTCTTCTGTGAGGGCCTTTGTGAAGTTTCTGGATACTGTTCAGCAACAGTTGAAAGAGTCCTCTGGAACAAGACTGGGCTCTGCCATGGGGTTTCAAGACAACAGACACAGCTAATATAAGGAAGGAGATATCCAGTGAGGGATAATTCGCCACTTTGGGGAAAAAGCTCTTAGCTCCTTGACTAGCCCTGATTCTTCATGAGGTGTCCCCAATACAGTGACACTGAAGATGCAGAGCAGCACCATAAGAAACACAACCTGGAAGCAGAAGCTAGGCCAGAAGCAAAACAGGTGAATACAATCTAATGCTGAATTGGTTTGCTCAATTGGCGTTAGCTCAATGGTCCCAAAGCGTTATACTTCGCCAGTATTGACCAAAGGGAAACATTCTTATTTTTCTTGGCAGAAAAATAAAAAAGTTCCTACAACAATTAAAAAGTCCCAGGGAAAAGGGAGACAAAGATTAGCCCTAAAGGCTCAGGATTTTAAATAGGAGAGCAATTTTGCTCTGGAGATGAGTGCAGAAGCAGTTCAGAGAAATAAAATTATCTTTCTATGTCAGAGGAAGATAGCAATTAATACCCAATTAATACCCTTCCAGATATTACTGAAAGAATTTCCTACTTACAACAAAATAATGACAGCAGAAAGTTAACATTTTTGTGCTACAGCTTCTGTTGTTGTTTGACTTTGCTGAGCAATTTCCTTTGTCCCATCCATCACAACTGGATAATTCCTGTGCCCCCTTCTCCCATCCCCCAGTTGTTGTAGTTTGGAGTTTTATGAAGCTGATCGTGGCTCGTGGCACACACCCCACATCTGTTTTCCTAGGCCTTACCATTTGACTCAGAATGATTGCGCTTTAACTTCATCCCCCCACCGCTACCGTCAAGTTTAAAACCAAAACTGAGCACTCCCACCACCACCAAGGAGCAGCTCGTGTCTGGGAAGGCCCATGTCCCCTCGCCTCCTGGTACCGCATAGCGAAAGGTTACTGTAAGAATGTCGACGGCTTATTTATTATTCTTTTAAGATGATGTGGTGCGAACTGACAGCGTAGGTTAAATACAATTATTCTGTATGAGTGAATTTTCAAAGCTTTCCTTTTGGGTCTTATCCAAGATCCTTTGAAAGCACATCATTAAGGAGAGGTATGCACACAGACCAGTGGGATGGGACATGTTCTTAAGCTGGCCGTGTTGGTTTTGCTACCTTTTGAAATCAAGGTTTGAGCAATTGCCCAGCCCTGCTCTTGGGCAAACTGCCTCACACTTCCAGGAGAGCCTGACTTTGCACTAAAGACCTCGCTACTGCACATCTCAGAGTGACCAGTGACTTGGGAGAACCATCCCCAGACACTGCAGGAGACACTAAACTTTCAGGAGGAAGGTACTTGCTGAAAAGCTTGGTCTCTCAAGATTCGGACTTTCCCGAATGGAGACTTTTAAAGCTATTAAACATCTCTGAAAATGAGCTCTTAGCTTCTTAGCACCTTGCTGAATTTCAGTTAGGGTGATTGGAAGGGAAAAAAGCTGAATAAGGCGACGTCTACATTAGAGATAGGAAATGTGCAAGCAAGACCAAGGCTCTTGGTCACGTAGACAGAAGAACGCTGCTGGACCTCTGCTTATTCATAACCTTTAGTTAAATTTGGCTAGCTCTATCTGGGCTGGATATGCTTTCCACCATTCTGCATCTGGTAAGACAGTTAATAAATACTTCTTTCAGCATCCTCTCTCCTGTGGTATTTTGCTCATGTTAATTCTGCTACTAGGCAGAACTCAGAAATGCAGGAATGTGAAAGTTACAGGGGAGGGTTTTGTCCCAAGTGCAAAACACTAAATCTGGCCTCCAGTGCACATTTCCTTGGCTGTGGGAGGCAAAGCCCAAGAGATGAATAGAAAAGATGAAGACCATGTAACTCCCTTTCCCTGGCCCATATCTGAGCATTGCAAAGTTCTGACCATCTCTGGTTAACCCAAGAGCAGGATTGGCTACAGAGCTGAAATGGAGACACACGTCAAAAAATGAAAGAAGAAAAAAGAGGAAATGAAGAGAAATTTGAAATGCTGCTAGTTGGTAATTACTCTGAAGAACGAACAATGCGGGAAATAGCTTTCGCAGGGGCAAACCACTGTGATTTGGAAAAAAGGTGAAGTTTTTAAACTCTTGCACAGAGCAAGCTCTCTGGTTGCAATTAGGAAACGTCAGCTCCGTCAACCACAGAGAGTGCTTCCTTGCCAATGTCCGAGGCTTGTTTTGTCTCTGATAATTCCACATTCTGCTTTTGAAACAGCTCATGTTTGAAGTCTGCGTGTCGATATATAAGGCTAAATGCTGTCCTGGCATATTCGGACCCTTTTAAAAAAAGGGGTGGGGGTGGGGGTGGGAAGATTTTTAGATTTATTTTTTTTAGTTTTATTGAAGATTATAATTCTTGCGTTTGGGCTGCATGCTTAAGCCACATGACTGTTGCCATCATACTTCACAGAGATGGACCCAGAACACTAAGCAGGACACGAAGTTTGAAAGTTGGACTAGGAGCAATAGTCCATCTTTCTTGCTTTTGTCCCTGCACTCTTTTCTTCTCTGGATTGCTTGGTTTGCTCCAAGTTCTCCAGCCCTTTGCAGGGTGCATTGAAAATATAAGGAACTAGATTAGCTCCTTATAGCTCCTCACTGTACAAGAAAACCTGGGGTGAAGAGCAATCCATGCCTTAGAGTATTCCTGCAAGGGGCTGTGTCAAAACAAGGAAAACTATCAGGCAGAACAGCTGCATTTGAACATCTCCCTGTAGGTATATTCTTAGCCATGACAAGGAAGAATTTGGAGAGGTGGCTGCTGGACTGATGTTTGGATGCATTTTGATGCAGCATCACACATCAGGCCTCCTTGGAAGTGAGTCGGCCTCACACTTCACCTGGTCCAGAGTTCCTTGTGTCTCCATACAGGAGGTGGCCCTTGAAGTCAGGAGGGCCCCGAGCCACACTGCTGTTTGTATAGACTGCTCTGCTCCATCTTACTCATTCCCCTTGAACCTCTTCTATCTGTTCTTTCTCCCCACACTCAAAATAGAGATCCTGGAGAAAACAGGTGCATCTTGGAACAACTAAGAGACTCCAAAGCTCCAGACTTTGGAAAAATGAGGTGCAAAGTGAGAACAACACGTATGCAGTGGTCACTTAGTGCAGCACTACACAAAATACCAAAAGCAAGAGAGTTGAACATTGCTTTTTTTAAACTACAGATGGGCTGCATTAACCACAAAGAAACTCAAGAAGAGCTCATGTCTGGAAGTAATAAAAACCATTTGCATAACATGCATGGTGCATTCAGTGCTAGCAGGAGGTGCTGGATGAAGAGTCCAAAAGGCTGGGGATCTCCTTTGTCAATAGGAGTACAAACCCAGACACCCTTTCCCAAAAGTGGCTTGGAAGCACTTCCTCAGGGAAGAAGGTAGGTCAGTCTCCCAAGTGCAGGCACCATTTCACCTTCCAGAGAGTCAACCCAGTTTCCAGGTGACCTCTGCAATGCATGACAACCAGTTTTGAGATACCAGAAGCAGATACACAAAAGAAATTCGTATGTTCCAAACAACTATGAAAAGTTTCACCTCTTAAACCTGTGCTGGAATTAGGGCACGTAAGAGCCGTGAGTGGTGGCACAAGAATCTAGCACAGAACAAGATCACAGGCTGAAGGTTGCTGAACTGCAGAGACCGGAATATGCTGGTTATTCTAAACCAGCCCTGCTCTCTGCACTAGCGTAGAGGTTGCCAGCACAGTTTCTCTCCAGCGTGGTACAGAGTATCCCTCACACTTGCTGAGGTTGCAATAAATCCCAACTATTCTCCACTGCGGGCATCAGTCAGCTGCTGATGGCTAGAGTCGAGAGAATTTAAACAAAGCCAGCCCACAAGTCACACTCGTTTATCTACCATCTCACCCCTTTTTTTCTTCAGAGGATGACATGACTAAGAATGGATAAATCAGTGCAGAAATAGATCAGATCATCCAAAGCCACGTCCTCACATAGTGTGGCCACGTGTACCATGAGGGCACAAACCTTCTCCTTCAACGTGAGTAATAAGGGCCTGTGTTTTTTGGAGCATGGAGAGTGTGGCCGAGATTCTTCCCTTGCTGACACACCGCAGTGCTAAAAGCTGCTGTGGCAGGCACCAGATGCAACGAATGTAAAGTCAAAGGCATTATAATCTAGGGAATGGCTGGCGAAATCCAAACTGAGATGTCATAACAACATAAACCAGAATTCATTACCCTCGTAACCAAAAAGAAACGATTGATATGCCAGTTTCCACCCATAAATAGCTACAGTTGAGGGTCTGAGTTTATAAAGCGTTGAATGACTTACCATATGTTGCGCTGGATGGTTTTGGTCGGAAGTCCACAAAGGATCAGTTAGACAGCAATTTCTCCTGTTGAGACAAAAACTAAGAGGTAAAAGCTGCCTTGCCAAACCCAGAAGATAAGCACAAAGACACATTGTTTAAAATCACAGGGGAGCAGAGTGTGCTGGAACACATAAGGAACAAAGCAAATACAGACTCTTGGGGTGTTTAGACTACAGCCTGTCTGCCTTTTTCCAGGTTGGGTTGAATGAAAAAGCAATTTACAGCGAGTTCAGGATTACTGCAGACATACCACAGAGTCCCAGCTGCATAGCGAGTTGTTCAACCTGGGAAAGCCAGCTCTTTTACAGGTAAAGCTTCCACGTGTTTACAAGGCAATAAGGAGATGTAGTGGTACGAGGAGCTGGCTCCCAACAGCTAGCCCTTGTCCCTGTTTTCACCCCATCTCATGTGCTGATGCCCAAGCCTCTTGGCAAACAAGTCCCAGGGCATTTTCTGCCTTTATCTGGGATAGCTTTATCCCTGAAGGTGTGGTGGGGAAGGACATGGTCAGCAGGAGACATCCCAAGTTTTCCCTGGCCCCATTTCTCTGCCAGGGATCTGTTTAGTTCTTGTGCCCTGAGCACCAGAAATAAGTCTAAAATCCTGGTTTTAAACTCACAGTTCCCTAGACTAGAATTGATAGCTGGAGCTGTGTAAGGGTCTTGGAGAAATGGTTGAAACACTACAGATTCTCCATGCTGGTTGCCAAGGCTAATCCTTTTGCCCTCCATGGGAGAGGTGGGTTGTCCTAGTTGCTGAGGACTCTGAAGCAGGTCTGATTTGGAGAAGGGGAGAGCCAAAGATGGACATGAACCTGGGAAAATGGGCTGTGGCACAAGCTTTCTCCCTGTGCACAGTGATGGTAGCCATCAGAGGCTCTCAGGAAAAAGACTGAAGTTCTCCTTTCCCAAGAAGGCACCAGCATTTTGATTTCACTTCAGCTGGGCCACTGCAGACCACCAACCCACAGCCCCACGTGCCCTCCACACTGCGAAAGCTGCAGTTGTGACACGCTGTATGAAACGCACACATACACATATGGAGAGCTCTCCACTTGGTATATATGTGAGTAAGACCCAGCCCAGCCTGCAGTGGAATTCCCATCGTCGGTTACCAGCTGAGACAAATGCATTTTACATGTGAGAGTGGAAAATGCTGCTTCAAGACCATATGAGCCAAAAGGAACAAACAGCAGGGCCTGAAGCAGTGGTACAGAGAGGTCTGTTCCGTGCTCCAGGTTGCTGACTAGCTCCGAGCATGACCATCATTGGTTCTCTTAATGGACCCTCCTTGCAGCAAAGGGAACTTCACTTTAATGCCCCACTCTTCCCTCAGGATCTAGGGCATCTTCCAGACCCATCCATCCCTCCACACATGGTCAACACCCCTAATGTAGTGGCAGGGCTGGGCTAGAGCTGCACCATACAGCGGGTAGGTAGAGGTGGTCTCTACCAGTGATCGACGTCTGCAGTAAGTGGTGTCCAAGACTCAAATACCTTCTGCCTTTGCTTCTCTTCCTGGTTGCCTGCACAGATTGCAGCTTCTCCGGGACATGGCTTATCTTTTCTCTCCTGCGCTTGCAGACAGTATTGCAACACCTACACCACGTGTGCCAGTATCAGCCAGCACAGCCACTGGAGGAGACTCTCTCTTGCAATAGTTACTCCCAATTTATCCCAGCAATAGCTCACTCTGGGACATACCCTCAGTATATTTGCCAAGCTTGTTAAAATAAACATGAAGAAGCTCCTCGAGGCAGGTCCCCCCGCTTCCCAGCTCTCAGAAAGCTCTGCCTCACCAGCTCCTGAAGGTCTCAACCCACTGGTTAAAAGGCGAGAGGGGGGCAAACAGCGTTGGCTTTGTGTGACATGGAGGGTCGAGGAAATTTGGAAGACAAATTACTCAAAATAAAAAGCAATGCAAAAACAGATTAGGAAACTACTGTGCCGTGACTAGTAATGAAGCGATAGAAAATATCAATCACTCCCCAGCCTCTGAAGCTTGCTGTGAGAGAAGAATTAGGAGATTTTATGTTCCAAGTACCAGGAAACCACAGGGCCCTGGTGCCTAGTTCTCAAAAGAACACTGTTTGAATCACAAGGAGAAAAGCAGAGTGCTGCAAAGAGAGCCAAAGGCAGAGACTAAAAATAGCAGCTTTCAGTTTTGTTTTGTTTTTTTCTTCTTAAGTGCCTGGATATAGGATCATGTCAGAGGGTGGATAAAGAGAGCAGACCAGCCCCTGTGGAGAGAGAAGTCTTCCTGAATACAGGGTTGTGTGTAGGTTCTTCATTTGGCACTGCAGACTCCCTGTCAAAGGAACTAATCTCTCCTGCTCCTACTATCCCTCCAGCCCAAGAGTAGGGCACTGGGGAAATGGGAACTGGGCAGCTTAACTACCCCATCAGCACAAAGGAGCTGAATGTGTAATCAAGCCTGAACCATCCACTTCTGGACACACACAGGGCCAATTTCCTGCAGCATTAGGGACACTTTTCAAATGCTGTGCAAGGAATGAGATGTTTGTGCTAATGCTCTGGGTCTGTGTGCGGGGAGAAATTGTGGCTGGCGCTGTACACTGGAAATGTGCTAAACCGAGAGAAAGGGTATCTGAGCTCTGATGCTTCTTCATTTTCTCCAGCCCCTCAGACTCTACACTATGCACCACTTAAAAGACCACCAGGACAGACTCACAGCACCTACCAAAGCAATCAAATGTAGAAGTCAGATGTTGGTACCTTATACACGCGAAGGAGACAGAGCAGTATCTCCTGGAATGGACAGTAAAGCTTTAGGTCATGCAGTGGGAGTACCAGTGATGGTCGTAAGACTGAAATGGGGCAGTCTGCAGGAAGAAATGAGATCTCATCCAAATAGATCAAAAACCAGATAGATCTTCAAGTAGCTGATCTTAGAAGGCAAAGTTCCTTCCTTGCAGAGAGGCAGGATGCCTCCTTGGGCCTTTGCTTTGCCTGTGGAAGAAGAAAGGCACAGCTGATGCTCTGGATAAGGCTGTCTGCATCTGACTCCCCAGGGAAGTCTCGTATCTGTTATTTCTCATTGCTCAGAGGATGCTCTCAAATCCAGAGTGGAATAAACCACGTAATAAGGACAGCAAGTGCAGGGAGCAACATAAAATACCTTTTCCCAATTAGCGGGCATACACACCAACCCTTTTTTCCCAGTCAGCTCTGAAAATAACTTCCTGGCATTTTTAAAAACCTTTCACTCTGTGATTTTCAATGGAATTTTGAACCTTTCCAATAAAATGCTTGCGATTGGCCAGGGACATCATACAAATTATCCTGTTTCTATTTGGGGATTGGATGAGAATTTCAAGCCTAAATTTGCCAGGTGATGTAAACTGTGCTTTCCACATATACACTGATTCACATTAGTTCTCTGCTAACAAACAGCAGCTCACCAGCAGTAAAATTTGCTATAAAACTCCATCATCAGGTGCTTTGTGAGCCAAGTCTCTGAAACCTCACTCGAGATGACTGCCTGTTGCCCGGGATTACAGAACAAGACAAAACTACTGCAGAGAGCTCATTTCATTATCGCTGCACTGAATGGGCTGGATCAACATTAAGATCCCGGCATCAAGTGTTGCAAAGCGGTCCCTGTCCTCAGGAGTTTAAGATCTAAACCAGACAAAGCAGAGAATAATCCCGAATTGCCTTTTCTTATGTCGCAATATTTTAGATAAATAAAGCTGCAGGTTTTGGACTGCAGTAGCCAGCTCTGAACGATTTGCTTTGCATCCAAGACTGCTTAAAAGATATCAGAGTGAATTCATCCCATTGATTTTCATTTGGGAAGAATCCCAGGTCTCTGATTTAACTCCGCTTTTCAATTGCACATTCGATTTGCCAGACAAATACGTATCTAAAGCAACAACATTACCTCTAGCTGGTCCTCTGGGAGTTTATATTCATGCCAATGGAGTTCAGGCACCTTCTGTTCTTATTTCTCAAGAAATTCAGGACCACGTGGCCACCGTAAGCTCATCAAGCCACAACACTTTGCATGCACTTGAGAGCAAACCTGAGCTACCACAGTTATGACATGACATGAACACGGTCCACACCTGTGCTCCTAACACGGTTTGGAGCCCCTTGAGCCTCCTCCAGGAACCCAAACCAGTTGCTCATGTCTACTTTCTGCCTCAGTTTTAGTGGGGAATTTCCTCTCTGCACTTCAGGTGGAACAATATTTTAAGCAAAGCTATTGCAGCCTGATGACTGAAGAGGTAAATTAAGGGAAGGCATCCAGTAGCTGGAAATAATGCTCCATTACATTAAATATTAAGGTCAGTGTAGCAAGCCAGGCAATTGCATAATGAACGAATAATGTTATTTATTCCATTTAGTGCAGTATGGAAGACACTTAATCATCACAGCATTTTAGATCAGAGCTGCATCAACAGCTCAGCTCTAAGAGTGTTTTATGGAAGACACAGAGGTGGATTGAGTAGCTGGAAGTGAAGGGGGTGTGAATGTGTGAAATACAGCAGGTTGGGTAATAATAAAGTTATACGGCCTTGATTGTTCATTTGGATACCACTGCTCCAGCAACACCTTGTCTTAAGAAAGCATAAGTAAGTCCCCAAAGATAAACCTGGTTTGGAGCTTGTGTTGGATCTGGAGGTACTTAACTTCTTTTATTTTCGTAAAACATTTATTAGTTTTAAGGCAAAGAAAGTGTCTATTTAACCAAAACAAGGGAATGCCATGGAGTATTCTGAAGCTGCTTTTTTTTTTTGGGGGGGGGTACAAAATGTAAATAAGATATTAAAAAGATCTGAAGATGAAAAAATATGCTGATACAACTGTCTGAAAGTAGTTGTTTACTTATTTTTTTAGACCTAGAGTGGCCAACTATTTTTCCAGACTTCACTACTGAAAATCAAAGAACACTTTGCAGGAAATTTCAGTAGTAGGAACCCTACCTTTTGAAACATAGGGATGAAAGTATTAAACAGCTACAATAGGACACCCAAGGTATCTCCCCTATGATTATTCATTCATTTTTCTGTTTCCTAATTTAGGGCTCTCTGATTGCCATCTTTTATAGCCATATGAAGAAATGGCTCCCCAGACATCAAGCAAGAATCAGCATTTCCCCCCATCACTCAGTAGGCACACCCTATCACCACTTAGGTACATTTCTCAACCCTAATCACTTCCAATTGCTGCGGTTTCTAAAATTCGGCCTGCTAGAGAAAGAAATAGCTGATCTGCCATTTCCTGCAACCCTCATTTCCATGCCTGCCATGGAGCAATTTCATTGACTTCACAGGAGCCTATCTGGATTTACACCTGTGTGAAAATGAGGCAAGAAAACCCGACCCTTGGTGTGGAATATCAAGTTCATAAATGTGTTTTGTATCTCCAAGAATCTCCCCATCTACAAAGGTGAACAGCTGTTGCTATAAATCAGACAGTCTTAACCAGCCATTAGAACTTCATCCAGACGATCCGCTAAAAATATACAAAGGCAACGTTTTGGAAATAAAAATCTACCCTCATGTCCTCGGGGACACCTTCTGTCGGAGAAAAATCACATAATTCAAAGCTAAAATTAGTTCGCTTTAATGCTTTTTCAGGACAGCCATGATACTCAAGAGTAACATCACCTTGGAAAGGCCTGTTAGATGACTTAAGGGATCCTAAACATCTGGCAGTTTGGTACATACTGCATTAGAGACATCTAGCGTCTTTTTCAACTTCTCCGTGGGTGTAACTCTTTGCTATTACCTCAAATGGCTGTATCTGGTTCAGTTCCCATCAACCATTTTCTCTATTGGAGTAGGAAACACTTGCTGAAGTGTGGAAACAGCTGGCAGAGTTGGCTGGAGCTTGGATTAACAAAACGCGCTCTTGTTTCTGACCACAGACTGGCCTTTAAGCTCCAGCTGTGATTGCCAAGGGCTCTTCTTGGCTTTTTGGATGAGACCACGTCACCCAAGATGTACAAGTTGGCTGTGCCAAGGGTTGGTTCTACGAGCATAATGCTTGCTGTCAGGATGGATGAAACTTTGTGTAAGTAGAGGGGAGTAGGATGAGCAGCCCCATTTCATTAGCTGGGAAACTGAGACACAGGAAGATGGAATTATTGGTCCCCAGTCATTTTCCAGAGCAAGAAAGAGACCCTTATATTCTTTTTCAAGGGAAATACCCTAATTAAGGCGGGCCAACACGCAAGTCTAGCTAACACTTGCAACACCACCACTCAGACAGCACTCACCAGCCGTGTAAATCCAATCAGGACAGGGCTACTGGGCTGAACCTCCTGCTGTTGAGGATGGTGGTCATACAGGCACATGTGCTCTAGTGTCACTTTGGCACCCAGCTTCCCTGACAGCCCACACCATCTCCTGCTCATTAGCAACCCCCAGCTCCTTGAGTACAGAACAAAGCATACCTTCTGCTCTCACACGTACCAGAGCATAAAATGCAGCTCGAAGGGGCAAGATGGTTGGTTAGCCCTGCGCTGACCATTGAGGAATCACCTATTCCCAAAGCAGCAGTTTCCTCTACCTTCAACAAGGTCGCTGCTTAGTCCTGAAGGGGAAGGAGAAGCAATGTGTCCCTGTTCTGTTAGGCTTTGTCCTTTGTCTTTCTGTGAGTAGTGGAGAGTCAGGAATAATATGAACATGGAAAACCCAATGAAATGCAGTCATAGCTCTACCCTGAACCTCCAGACGGTCACGTAGAGTGGACAAGCTCAGCTCCTTTCACTCAATTCCTTAGGTTCTTCTGAGACCATGAAAAGGAACTTTATGATATGCTGGAAGGGATGAAGTATTAACTATCAAAAACTAGACTGAAGTAACCAAGACCCTGGATTATTTTCTCTTTGATGTATGCTTATGCAAATCCAAATAAATACGTTTAAATGCAACCTTTCTTCAATTCCAGCAGAGCTTATTAAATCTATTTAAGTGAGACAAGCTAGACTCCATGTAACGCCAGGAACTCCCCTGACAGTTTGCCTTCCTACTTAATGTGATACTCTACGATTACACATACCAGAGCCTTTCATTCAAGCATTTTAATTTACAAATACTTTTTACATTTTTTATCACCCCTGTGGGCAGACATTAAGGGTCCCCTTTATTCAAGAGTAATCAATCGAAGTGCGGAGAGGCAGCTTGGTTCGCTCCAGATCACGCACTGAAATACTAGCAGAGTTTGGAAAACTCTTTCCTTGTCCCTCCCTCCTTAGTGGTCACTCAGAAACGTGATTTCCATTAACAGTAGATACATTCTCTTAATGTTGGGCCAAATGTGCCAAGCAGAGATGCAAACTCAGTAGCAAGCAGGCCATGGGAAGCAAACAGAGACTAACCTCCCCACAATCAGCCACCATGAGGACACCCATTACTCTTTCTTTGCTAAGTTCACTTACCAAACAAGTGCTGCTCTCTGTGCTGAAAATCTGTCAGACATTTCCTCCATGTCTCTTCCCAAAGTCGAGTGTCTTTTAAGAGAGAAAAAAGTCTCACTAAATGACATCAACTCAGTCGTAAGTTTTCTCAGACGTGTTACAAGCTGCATGCTTGCACACAACCCATCAGAAGGACCAGCAACTCATTGCTCAAGCTCATTTTTTCTGCTTTAATTTGTTATGCCCATTATTTCTGGAGCTTTTAATGTCATTTAATAACACGATTTTCCCCTGTCACAGCACAGAGATGGGGTCTGGTTAAGTCCAGTCTTTTTTAAAGGTATGTTTTAAAGGTCTGTGTCTTACCTCCAACTAACAGCTTAAAGAGCAGTTGTTGGAATGGCTGCAGTCAGTCAGTCGCTCTGTGGGAATCTGATGCACAGTCGGCAAACACAGGGAGCACTAAGGTGGTGCTTGTAGCCTTTGGCTAACCCAGAAGATCATCCTGACAGGTCAAGTCCATCATGCGTTCCCACAAACTCTTCAGGTGCCACTCTCTGGCTGCCACATCACTGCAAAAAGTGATTTGGACTTTTTTTTACATGTGCTCACAGAGAATTTCTACAGTTGTATTGTGTCCAAAAGGTTGGAGCAGAGAATTCGAGACTGCGACCTCCAAAACCCTTGGGCTCCACTGGAGTTTTGCAGCTCATTTACATTGAGGCAGGATTTGCTGCCAGGTTTGAACCCCCAACACCTCCCACTGCTACCCTTTTGGACACACGGCTTTCTCCCACCATTTCCCCCATCCTTTCCCATGGGCTTGTGAGAACAAAGAAGTTCATGTTTGACAGTTGCTCCACACAGAATCATTCGGTGCTATCGTGGAGTTCAGTGATGGAAATGATGTACCCAGTGGGTCAGTCTCACTTCTCTGCAGAGGGCCCAGCCCATCAGCTTTCTCTGTCACTGACTGATGAGTTAGGCAGAAAAAGTTTGCTGCTTTTTAAGAGCTGTGTTCTCAAATCCGAAGTTATGATGGGCAGAGAACAAGCAAGCTCAGATCATGAAGAAACACACTCACTGCTCTTCCCATCTCGTGTCACTCCACTGACTCCAGGGGGATTGCAACAGCACCGAAGGTGGACTCATCCATCTAGGGGAACACAAGGCTTCCTTCAGATCCTCCTTTATTTACTCCAGTCAGCTGTGCTGAGTGCATCGATTCAATCATCTATTTCCTTAACCAGCAAACCAGATGTGCACCGTCACGGCCCATCTACAGGGACTGAATCCATGCCAGTTAGAAAA
Organism: Todus mexicanus; assembly: GCA_013389965.1. Lineage (NCBI taxonomy): Eukaryota > Metazoa > Chordata > Aves > Coraciiformes > Todidae > Todus > Todus mexicanus. The sequence goes on along the minus strand of WEIS01088265.1, from coordinate 2,332 downwards.
TGCAGAATAAAAATAAAAAAATCCCAAGAAAGCTGAGATATGCTGATGTTTGGAGCTCTCAGAGTTTCCTAGGTAAATTGCTTTCCTTTTGAGTCCCATTTATTTTTGTTACCTCCAAAGAAATGCTGGTTTAACCACATTTCTTGGAAACAGTGTTGAGATCTAATGGGTTGTTACTGATGTGGATTCTCAGGGGAGAGGCTGGAGAATAGAGGGAATGTAGTAGTAACTTTGCTTGTGGGCATCAGCAACTTCTGCAAGCAATGCAGTGCAGTACATGCCATTCTTTGCAGAGGCAAATAATTATCTTGGTCCCCAATGAGAAGAACTATTCAGCTTAAAAAAAAATAATCACTGCAGCCCTATGGACTTAGGTTAGCTCATGGGCACCTGGGCAGACATGTGAATGAGGGAGGCTGTAGCACCCAGGTTTCACAAGATAATATAGCTGTGAGATACTGCAAATATCATGAAAAGGAAGGCAATGAGAATGGGAGACTAGGCTGTGTTATTATAGGAAGGCCTGAGTGGGCTGTAGAGTCTCTGGGCAGCTCCATCCTGAGGTCTCAGTCACAAGGGTAGAGTCACAAGCGTTAGTTTAGAAAATGACCGATTCCAATTCAGGAATTACTGAACAACATGCAGGCAAGCCACATCCTGATGCCCACCTAAATAGTACCTGTCCAATGTACGTATCAGTTGTGTCTGGTCCTGTGCCCCTTGAACATTGCCTGCAAAAAAAAGCACAAGAGGGAAAATGAGGTATCACAGACAACAAATACTCAAGAGAGACAAAATGTAAACCCACCTCTAACAGCTGAGTACTTTCAGTCTTCAGCGAAAGATTGCTGTTGTATAGATGTGGTTTCCTCTGGTGCAAGGGGATATTTCCAAACCTCACAAGAGGCAGTGGGAGCCTTTCTGTTGATACAATGGTAATACCTTCATGTAATTGAGAACCACTAATTAAAACCAGAAGTAAGAGACATTTTCCAAAGATGACTTGCTGGTTTTCCCCCCTTAAGAGAGTTGCCTGACATCTGAAGAGTGGAGCTCTGGGTGGACCTGGGCACACACGTAACTCAGTATAGTTGCAGAGAGAAATAAGGCAACAGGAATAAACTCTGGAAACACATACAGCCAANTGTGTCCCTGTCGTAACTGTCATAGTTGCAGAGAGAAATAAGGCAACAGGAATAAACTCTGGAAACACATACAGCCAAACGTTGGGTTTAAAAGCGAGGAAAGCGTCACATGCACTGCTCTCTCCTGACCTGTACTTTGCACTGTACTATTTTGCGTGTTGCTCTCTCTCTTCCCCAGAGCAGACAGAAACCAGATCTTAAAACATGCACAATGAATTTTCAAATCAATAACATGTGCGACTTTGTCTAAAAGGTAAAAGTTGTTGTAAAAATCAATGTCAGAGTGAACGCTTTGCCAATTCAATTATACTTGTTCCTCTCAAACTGGGAAAAAAAAAAAAAAGGAAGAAAAAAAGAGATAAAAGAAAAAAAGAAAACTGATGTGGGCTTATTTCAAGCCCAATAAATGTTCCTTGGACTAACTTCCCCATTTTGTAAATATTCTCAGGGCTTCCTGTGCCAGGTCCCTTCAAGGGGTCACAATTAACTCTAAATAAGGTTACCTTATTTCAGACCCAGTCTAATGTCAAGCAGTGTTTCTGCCTGTGTCCACAATATTAAAACAACGCTGTGCCCATTAGATAGTATGAAGGCTTCCAAGAAATGGGAACCATACGTCAAAATTTAAACACAAATAAACGTGATTAGACATGGCAGCTGTCAAGAAAATATTCAGCTATTTCACTGAGTTTTGGGGAAAAAATGTGAATGATTGTACCCATTCCAGTAAGCGCAGAACCAGAAAGGCTCCCACATTACCCTCTGCTTCTTAAGGAAAGTTTCATTTCAAAATTGACCCCAAAGAAAAAGAAAACAGCAAGATAAAAGTATAAACAGCTGTTCTCCTGCTCGCTTAGCTGGAGACTTCAAGGAGCTTGTGAATCACTCACTCAAAGCCATGCAGCACCCAGCCAAAGTGCTGAATCCACTGTGGAAGGGCTGAATGGCACAGCAAAACCCACGTGCACCTGGGCAATCACAAAGGTGCATGAGCCGTAAGACCTCCTCACTGGACATGATCTCTCTCCCATCCTACCTGGTAAGCACCAACCTCTCTCAAGCTGCACATGCAAAGAAAATGTTTTTTGGGGGCAATAATAATCTGCTTTCGTAAGGTTAGTTCTGAACTGCGATTCATATTGCTGGAAGCTGCTTCAATGCAATAATCACAGAACAGTAGGAGTTGG
>WEIS01088257.1:8531-46898 GCA_013389965.1 Todus mexicanus | reverse complement strand
CTAGCATTTGGGATAAATAATAGCACTGTATGGAACAAAGACAAAGGAATACATACATGTGCTCTCTTTAAATGAATAAATAAAAAACTATACAGATTTATTTTAAACAAAACACTTCAGTTCTGTGCCTCCAGAGATCTTACTTTACCACTTTTCTACCACAGCGGAGGAAATTCTACTTTTAAAGCATATGCTGTTGAGAGCTACATTTTTTCTGTCACCTTAGAAAAGATTATTTTGCAACAAATTATGAGCCGTGAAAGAGTCAAAGAAAATCACGTATCTTCCTGGCACAGCAGTGTATTGTTGTACCTTATATCTGAGTATGCTTGTATCTTCTGAACTTTGATATCTGAATCCAAAACATTCAGCAACACAGCCAGCTGTCTCACCAGAGTGTCCTTCTGCTGCTCACTCAGCTGTCCCACTCCAACTTGCAGAATCAGCTCCACCAGACCACTCCTTTTGGGATCTGACAGAAGAACACGCTATTCTTTCAGAGCCTGACAAATATTGCAGTACCAACTGAAGACAACGTGCAGTACTCAAATGTATTTATTAATACCGTTTTCCTGCCTAAGACCCATAGCCCTTATAATGCAAATTTTGTGTTCTTAGAAAAGTACTTTGCCTGAATTTCCACGCTCTCTTTGAAACAAACCTCATGGGTCCTAAGACAGCAACCCAGCTTATCTGCGGAGAAAGCACTTCAGTGTTTACTTCAGTTCAGTGTTACTACATTTCTGTGCAGAACAGCAATTTCTGTTCCTCTAAATTTTGCCATCTTAAGGTCAGAGGTAAGCACTATGTGAGTCTTCAGTTCCCTGCTAGTTATCTACTATCCACCACACAGGAAAAGGGAGGCAAAGATGGACTAACATGTCAGAGTGAGTGAGTCTGAATGAGGATGGTCAATTTGAGATGTACTAAATGTTCACCAGTACAAACTGAGGGTTCTGTTAAATAACACTTGAGCTTCTAGAGTACCTTGCAAACAAAAGAAGCTTCGCAGATATCCAGTGAGAATCTTGAGCCAATTATTGTCAATACATTCAACAATTAAGTGAGGAACAGAAATAAAATCACTGCCCAGGAATCAGACAAACAAGAAATCTCTGACAAACCCAAGATTTCAGACTCATTTCCTGAAACCTCAACTTGGGCTTCCATCACATAGCCATTTATCCTGCCTTTGAAAACAAGTCTATATACAAGTAATATCAAACCATGAAAAGATAATTAAAAAACCCGTGAAATTCTTTGAGGTTTGTTTTTGTCTTTCAGGATGAAAGAAGGAAAACAAGCATAAAAACCACAATTTCAACCATCAAACACACAACTGCAGCTTTTGTATCTAAACTTCATGCTCAGCTCCCATCTCTTTCCATTGGTCAAAGTGATTAACCACCAGAAAAAAAGAAACAAAAACTTACAATGAATGAAAAACCAAAACTCTAATGACTATATTAACTAGGAAGTACGATTTTTATTTATGCTTCCAATAAGGCAATGGTGTAATCGGTAGTTAGGGATCCCGAGACATGCCATCTTCTAATATGCTCAAGCCTATTGGCGAACAGTAAGATGGTAAGAAGAGAGAGACCTGTCTGCTTAGTGTTTTAACTTGAGAGAACCTTGGCACCATTGAAAGCAAGTGAAAAGGAGAACAAAGATGAGGTATTCACAACGTATCGATGACCTTTTAATTGTCATACCAGGCCGCACTTCAACAGTTGCTGAATCAATATCCGAGTCTCCTTTAGCATCAGTCACTTTCAAGTGAAAAGTGTAGGTTCCTTCCACCAGATTAGTTAGCTGCAGCACTGCCTCGTGGTCTGAGCCATGGATCACATCCTGAAAAATAAAGACCACAAGGATGGTTATACCATCAAGAGAAAGCTGCAAGTGTGGCTATCAAGTTGGCTATCTGGTATGACAGTGTGAGTTCTTGCTTTGGCTTTTGGGAGAATAAGACCTACTCATTGTAGGTCATTACTCACAATAAAGCAAATTTGGAAGTGGCAATTAATGAGGATGTCTGCACAGTATGGATATTTTCATTTTTAAAAAGCCTAGACAGAACAGATGACATTCTCAAGAACTCAGCTGCTTCAAAATCTGACACAGTTACATTATTACTTCTCAATTTCACTTCAGCATCCTTAGTTCTGCTTTCCGAACTCCCAAATTATTTCCTTTCCATGGAGTTCATGTATTTCCAACTATCATCTCTTCCAGCTATATTCAAACTAAACCTAGAAGCTTTATTACCATTTTGCTGGTCCTCCTCTCCCAGTTTTGACTGATTTACCACTGCTTTCCTGACTGCGAAGAGCTGTCCACAACACTTTGTGTGGAAAGGCAAAAGAAATTACCACCATTTTAGCAGCTGACATATAAACCAGTTTATCACGAGGTACTTTTGCTGTCTGCCCCTACTCAGAGAGCAGACTCCACTGCCCTAATTACCGTGGTCTGCCAGGCAAGACACCATTTTTATCTTAAACTGTCTTGCCTCATATGGTACCAGACACAATTCCTTACTCTTTAATAGTACTTACTGTTTTCTCAGACCCTTCCTCCTTTGTCATCTCTGGATTTCAGATGACCTTTGTCATCTCTGGATTTCAGATGACATTTCTCTCAAGTATATTAGCTTGGTACTATCAAAACTCACTCTTTAAGAGACACAACTTTATTCTTCTGTCTCAAGTCTTTCCCAACTAAGTCCATACTGCTGCAGTCCTCTTACTTCGCTACCATATTCTATAGCTGTACTGAAGATATCACAAGCCCCTTGAACGAAAGCATTAGAGAGAGCAGGGAAGACAAACCAGAAACAGACACAATGTTTCATAGCACCTTTGAGTCATACCTGCTTGCCCTACTGCAGTGATGCTACAGGCGTTACAAGAGTCAAACTTGGCTCATTACAACCTTCAAGAAACTTACCCCAGCTGCTGGGCTTTGGCCGTCACGAATCCACAAATACGACACGATCCCCTGGTCATCAGCCGACCTTGAGCCATCCAAGGTAACAGAGTTGTTTGGAAGCACTAGAACATGCTTCCCACCAGCATGCGCCCGGGGTGGACTGTTGTTTTCTAGCCATAAAAATAGTGGAGGAGAAGGATTTGCTTTCGACACGTGTAAAATGTGACATGCCACTGCCAATACACCCACACTGCAATTCTTTACCTGATGATTACAGACAGTAAGAACAGAATCTCGTGCTGAAGGTACAAGGGTGAGTATACAGAATTTGGGTCCAGGATTATTACAATCTAATAAAAGCAGAGCTGCACCATGAAGAGAATACCATTAAGAGGTACCATCCCAAAAGATCTTTTTCAAAAAAGCACTGTGGGGTAGTGCATTTACAATCTCACAATAACTTAAGTGTCAGATCTTCTCAATCAAACAAGATTTTCTGCCTACTTAGAAACACAGCTAAGCATGAGATCACCTGCTGGGCTCTTCTCCTCTTGAGAATCACCTATTACCTAATAGATGGTTGCGTAAGGTCTTACATCTTCACAATGCCTGTATTGAGGCAAAGTGCAATCAGGAAACGTAAGAGTAAACCCAGTTCCTGAATGCTTTTTGCCTACTGCTAGCAGTGATATTAAGGCATGCATTGGGAGTATGGCCAAAAACCACCATGAAACATGAACACATTCTCTTTCCAGAAACCAGACATCACTGACTTTTATTCAGAATACAACCGATAAGCCAGAGCTCCAGGAAGCTGTGAGGCTGAGTGAAATATCTCGCTGGCCTGAATTGGATATAAATAATTCAGTTTTGGGCAGATCTCCAAGGCTTTGGCTGTAACTCTATTCTTTAGAACAGCACAGAGCTCTCTGTGATACAAGTGATCTTCTTGTCTCTTCCAAATAAACCAGTTGATTAAACTTGGCTATTGGGAGCACTGAGTGTTTGTAGTTTTGAACCTGTGACTGTAGTCAGCACACTTTGCGGCTACACTTCACAGCACGAATGAGACCACACAGCACATGTGGGCAAAGCTGCTGCCATGTGCTCCTGACTAAACAGCTAACTGAAACTGAAACAGTCCAACCAATGATGCCTATAGGCAAAACTGAGTCCAGCTTCTTCATTTGTTCTGCAGTGACACTAAGTGATAAAGAATCAAGTCTGCATTGTTTTCAAGAAAGTCAGCAGCTAACACTGTAATGCAACTCTATTATTATTTCATAAATGGTATAGGTACCATGTCTGCAGAGCCAGAGCACATTGCTCCCCTCAAAGCACAATTCATGCAACAGAAAGACAAACTCTGGATTAAACAAGAGTTAAAACGTATTATGCTATCTTTTTTACAAGAAGGCATAGGCCCACGGAGAGTGCTAAAATCACTCCTTAAGGAACAACATGAGGCAAAAGATGGTTGGATTATCACCAACTGCACACTTGAGGATGCAGCATAAGCCAAAGCTATGAAATCTGTCAGGAGGACCTAACAGTACGTCTTGTCAGAAGAGCAACAAAGTTGGTGAAGGCTCTAGAGAACAGGTCTTAAGAAGAGTGGCTGAGGGAACTGGGGTCACTTAGCCTGGAGAAAAGGAGGTCTCAGGGCAGACCTTCTCATACTCCACAACTACCTGAAATGAGATTGCAGTGAGCTGGGGGTCAGTCTCTTCTCCCAAGTAACAACCAAGAGGACAAGAGGAAATGGCCTCAAGTTGCTCAAGGAAAAACTTCTTGACTGAAAGGGTTGTCAAGCACAGCAACAGGCTGCCCAAGAAAGTGGTGGAGTCGCCATCCTTGGAGGCAGATGTGGTGCTTAGGGACACGGTTTAATGGTGGACTTGGCAGGGCAGGATTAATAGTTAGACTAGATGATCTTAAAGGTTTTTTTCAATCTTAACAATTCTATGATTCTATGATCTTGCACAATAGGTATTACTAGTCTAACGCATCTTCTAAAGCATGCATGTTGGAGGAAAAGAAATTAAACCCCCACCACAGCAACTGTTTCTCTGTATCAGATAAAAACCAAAAAACCCCAAAATAAACACAGGTCTTTTAATGTTAAAGTTTATAAGTGGAAACTGGTATATTCTGAGGTCTCACTTCCTCGATGTTACTTAAAACCCACAGTAAAATTGTTTCCCTGCTCAAAGCTTAACTTAGACAATAAACTGAAAGTTGACCCTCTTAATGAAGTAGACACACCATGGTCAAAAATAGTATTTTGGAGCAATTTTACTATAGCTAATTCTGCATATATTTAACTTCAAAAAACTTGCAGTAAGCAAAGTTAATTCTACCAGTCACAACACTACTTTGGTACAAGACAGCAGTAACTCTTCTTGAATACCCTTGAAACATGACAACAAATACATTATCCCTTTCTTTTCCAATTACCTTTATGTTCTGCCAGTGATTGAATTAACTGATAAGTTGTCAACTATATCCTAAGAAGAAGCAGCTGGGCTTACCTTCCTTCACCGTAATGGACAGCACGGAAGCACTGCTTAAGCCCTGTTGGTCTTTCACAGTCAGTCTGAAGCGATAGGTACCAACTTGAAGACCAGTCACAGTTGCTATTGCTTTGTCACCATTCTCCATCTGTACAGAGCTTGGTCCACTGAAACAAAACATTTCAGAAAAATAATCCTGCCCAGCCAGCCAAGTTTTCTTTCAGCAGCATCGCTCATGCCAATTGCTTTTATGTGGATGCTGTAATTCTATCACCCCTATAAGCCTATACGAGACGAGTTTAGTTCAGAGAATTTATAAATCCATTTTCTCAAGAAACCCAAGCACCGCATACCCAGTTATGAGAAGAGCAGAAAATGCACCCCAGAAGTTCAATCTCCTGGCTGCACTATTTAATGGGAGCACACAAACACTGCTACTCTAAGAGTGACTCACAGCATGTACAGGGTGCCAGCAAACCCCTTCCTGTACCATAGACACAAGAATTGCATGAGCTAATTAATACCTTATCCTTTTATTAAAAATCAATTAGTTTCGCACATAAACATGCAAACTTTTTAAAAACATTTTCAATCAGCATTCAAGAGTGCTTTAGCCACCTACTGTTGATAGCTCAGGCCAAAGAGATCGGCAATTTAGTATATTATTCGACAAGGAAGTGATGAAGAAACTCTAGTTCTAAGCACTGATGGGAGAGCTTTGTACACTACAGGAGGGTGCCCAAGCCTATTACTCACTTTGTAAGAGTAGACAGGGAAGTTTCTGTCATTTTCTCTTAACTTTATAACAGCAGACCTCAAAATGACATATTGCAGAACATAGGCAGAGATTGCCTAAGTTTTCCAAGTTGAACTTAAAACGTCTCTTATCCTCTTGTCACCTGAGTGAGAAGATCCTCAAAGCAGGTCTCAAGTAGTGCATCATCCAACACAACCGCACACAAGGTTCTTGGCACCCAATCATGTTCACTTTGTTCTCTATTTTACTGGAGATTAGTAAAATATCTAGCTACCTGATATTTTCCCAGTGATAGAAGACAATGCCTTGGTCATCCTGGCTTTTGCTTCCATCCAGCGTAGTACTTTCTACCGGGAAGGTCAATTCTTTGTCAGGGCCAGCCACTGCTACTGGAGGACTGTTATTTTCTGTAAAAATAATATTTAGTGTATAACATTCTCTAGGCAGTCACTAGCAGGAATTGCCCATCAGAAGGAAGATTTTATATAGAATATTATGTTACAAATTTGATACGTAGGCTGAAGGTACAAATCACAAGTATAATGTGCACAAGCCAGCAGAAAATATTTGGTGGTAGAGACCAGCTCTGCAACGAGCCAAATCCCAGAGCAAGTATCTCCCTTTTTCACAGTCGTATCTGAAGGCACCCTCCAAATTTTTTGCAGCACACTCAATGCATTGTATGAAATGTTTTATAACAAGAGTTGTGGTTCCACCCCTATATCCCTTTCAAAACCACCCACACAAATACGATTCCTTGCCCTTGAAGAAAATAGTGGCCCAGGTTTTCTGCTGCTCAGAAATAATTTTCCTGGGTATTTATTTACCCTATGACCTGACTTCAGCAATAGCATCTTTCTAGTTCCACACTATAATGGGTCTAAAAAGGAACCACCACATGCTGTACTCTGAATTCATGTTCTTGATTTCTGCATTAAATGCCTACTGTAAAGCTTTTCCAGAAGGGGTCATTACAAAAATGTGTGTAATAAGCAACAACAGGAAGATAAAACATCGTCCCATGGGCTGAAAAGGCCATTTTAGATGTAATAGGTAAACAAATTATCAAGAAAAAAAGGGGGCATTAAAAAAAAAGTCTCATGAGACCTGGACCATTTGGGCCCATTCATCAGACACATCCCAAATTTAAACAAACGTATGAAAGATGCAGCTTTGGAAAATTCCTTGCTTGACATTATTCCCTAGAAAGTGCAATACTACTCTAGCAAGAAAAGAATACAAATCACACAACGATTCTCAAAGAACTGCAAAACAATAAGAACACTGAGCAAAGCACTGATTGATACTCTGAACAGTTTTTCAAAACAGACTTTGTAGGGTACTAAACTCAAGAACTACATCTTAGCTCTAAGATGTACACTCAAACATGTCTCTGTGCAGGTGGCCTTACATAATCAGGCTGGTGTGAGCCTTCAGGTCCACTATGTGGCCTTTCTATGACTCTACGTTTGTTTCAGTGCTTGCTTTGACAGAAAATTGAGGTGGAAGAGTTCCTGATGCAGGGATAGCGGACGTTCAGACTGACATCCCAGTGGTGCAATATGGGCAGATGAGACATTCAAGGACACGCTAAGACATCAGGCTGGCCCACCCCTGAGGGACCCAGATGTGCCTGGAGCTGACTCACCAGGCTGTACGATCAGTGTGACCTCAGCTGTGGCCCGCTGCCTCGCAGAGTCTGTGACAGTCAGCTGAAACGTATAATCTCCTTCCTGCATTGCCGATAATTGGAGGTACGGCGTCCGCACTCCCTACGCGGCATTTAGAAAGGCAGAGAGTGCAAGATAAGACAGAAATGCACATGGATTATGAAAAGATCTTATGGAACAAATGTGAAGAAAAAATACAATTTGCTTTAATTCATAAAATACAGGGTTTGGGTAAACAGTTTAAATACTTTGTAGACAAAGAGGAGACTTAAAATGTAATGCACACACAGATGTAATGTATTCACTGTTTCAACTGTCTAACCCTTCAGCACTAACCCCCAAAAACATCTATTGACAATAAAACTTCATTTCTTATGTTGGTATAATTGCTGCACTATTTCTGAACAACAGCAATTGTGAAACACATAGGACAAACTTTTTCAACTAAGAAATTAAACACTGATGGAAACTACGACAGATTATTCCATTTCCTGAAAGATGCTTTAAAAATCAACACTACGACATTCTTAATACAATATTTTTGAAAACTGTTAAATGCAAAACCAAGCTTGACTTGATCACAGCCCGACAGGCTCATGGAAAAAGCATGTTAAAGAAGACATGGACATTTGTGACATCTCTCATGAGGAATAACAAATCACAGTGCAATTAGGCTATTTTTTTTTTATAAAGATGATAATGAGAACTAAGGGATTTGATAAATGATTAACTAACCAACAGAGGTACTTGTTACATTGCATTCTAACCATGGATACCATGTAACACACCTGTGACCAGCATCCTCAACTTAAAGGACTTGGAAAAGATTACTAAACTCTTGGAAAGAAACAGTAAAATGCTCTTAAATGTTCACAATAAATACCCAATGAATCCATTAGATATCTCAAGCAGTTATTCACTTATTTTAGAAAGGTTTGTTTAAGATTGAACAGCTCTTAAAAACCTGCAAGTTTAGGCTGCACTTTGGAAAGCATCTTGGTAAATGAACACGAATAAGCCATTAAGCTATAAGCACTTCCATAGTTTGGCAATTGCCTCTACAGTATATGCTTGCGTTAGTATTACTCCTTCCTTGAACAGATCTACTAAGCGAACTCTTCCTAATTCTGTAGGTGAAAAGCATTTGTAACACAGGAGAAATCATGCCTCTTAGAAAAAATGCCTTCTGAGTTTCAGCTAGCTTCATTACATCAGTTATCTCAACTGCCTACAGAGCTACAAGAATCTCCAGTGCACTGAGTGCAAGTCCACTGAAAATTTTGATTAACTTTTCTGAGATTAGAAAAAAAAAAATTACAGCCAAGAAAATAAGAGAATAAACTCAGTTAACCTTCATAGCGAACTCATGTTTTAGCGGGCATAAAAAACCCACTACAGAGCATGGCAGCATGACACTGCCAAAACACTGAGTCATCTTAGACACAGAAATTTTTCTGTTTGAGTCCTACTTGCTCCACAAGAAAATGTTACAAGAAAACCCGGACTACCCTTATATTCTCCCAGAACCAGTTTGCAGCATGTCCAACATCTCAGAAGACGGAAACCTGAAGAGCAGGCTCTAGAGTTCAAGGACAGACATTGTGAACTCTAAGACCTTCCATTCCATCAGGAAACAAACACCACCAGGAATCAGAAATGCCCACAAGGAATGAAAAAAACCTGAGGAGGAGGAGTTAAAAACAGTATCCTAAATTAAGCTGAATATGTCAGAGAGGAATACAAAAAATCCCAAACAAACAAAAAAGTAACAGTAGTTACCCAGGTATGTGTTTGCTACTGTTAGAGGAAAAGAGTTTTCCAATCCTGTGCAAGGAGAAGCAGACATACCTGCATTGCTACAACCTTGCCTTTGCTTTTGGGACTGAGCGACCACTCATAGCTGACAATTTCGTGGTCATCACTGCTCTGGTTTCCATTCAGTGTGATGAAGTTCTGGGGCAATGTGATTGCCTGATTAGGTCCTGCGTTGGCAATAGGCGGGTAATCCACTGGTTTGTTGACAGTCACAGATGCAATGGTGGAGTTGGCTGCTCCATCTGAATCAATCACTGTGAGTCTACAACAGAAAAAACAGTTATTAGAAATTAGTTAAGATGGACTTCTACCAAGTCCTAAGTTCAAAGGTTAAGTTTTCTGGCACTTTTTCTACCACCACCTAAAAAAGAGTCACTATTTACATTACAAAAACTTTTGCTTCAGAAACACATCTAAGGTGGGAAAGAAACTCAAAAGACTGTTTTCAAACACAGCTTTCAAACTTTAATATAAATAAATAAAGCCTAGCTGTTCTGGATCCCAGATGAAACCCCTTCCCTGAAGTCAATGGCAACTTTATCAATTTCAACCAGATTTCACTGCAAACTCCTTAAAAAACTTAATAAACCCCACGGATTTCATTCATCAGCCACAGGGAACAGTCCCTGTTAAAATCCACATCCAAACCCACTCTTGTTTTCAAGAAGTTCTCCTTAACGCACAGCAGCAGTTCCAAACTTGTTACTTCTTTGTGGCACACAATCACAAACTTTAATGGAGCTCAATATCAGCTCAGATTCTTGAGGATGTCAAGTCACAAAACTAAAAAAGTAAAGGGTTTAAAAAACCCACTAGTGCCTCTCAGAAACACAGTGACAAATAGTCTTAAGACTGTTGCAGACACATGGAAGTGATGAAAGACTGCCCTCCACAGGGTGGTAACCCAGGACATCCCTAATTCACCTCTGCTGTGAAAGCTGCACATAGCTGACCACACGGAAGAGAACCCCTCCTGAAGGCTTCCCTGAGCGGGAACAAAACCAGCGCTCATTAATTTTGCCAAGAGGGAACACGTCTTTTGCAGTATGTGCACAGTCATGCGTATCCGGAGAACTGGATTTTGTTGACCAGCTAATTTCCCGTAAGCTGGTACACACTGCTCTATTGTTCAAGTACTTCAGCCTCCCCCAAAGATGCACAGATAGAGCAAGTGATTTCTTAATTCCCATGGGTTTGGAACATACTTACAGCCTTGCTTGTAAGCAAGCTCTGCCCTTTTCAATACAGAAAAAAAATTCCTATGCTCATTTCTGCCAATGTAAAATACGGAACAAATTTAGTAAAGAACACAAAATTAAAGCTGAGGCTATGCAAATTTTGGTGAAGTTTATGCAAAGCACCATGTTTAATGTATATGTACGCCAGCTTCAACATTCTGCTGATGCTACACTAATACATAATATATTGACTGGCAGGCTGTTACCACTGGTAGTCGAATAACCCAGGCTGAGTCAGTGGGAAGCCCACCTCTGTGCAGACTAGGCTTCAAGTTAGAAAGCTCAGAGAATGAATTCTGATTTTAAGTAAAACACCCTGAAACACAAACATTGCTTCCATTGTCTTGACAAAATCCAGCTTCAGCAATGCATAAATGAAGGAAAACAAAAGCAAGGCAAAGGCTTTTACAAAGAAAAGAATGACTCTTATTAAAATCAGCACACAACAATGCCTTGCAAGGATCAGTCTTTCCAGTACTGTTCTGTCTGCCACCATTCCCCCTTCAGGGGATGACTTTCACAGCCTGACTGCAGAGTTTCATCTCAGGGTGCTTGCCAAATTCTAAGTTGGAAAAAAAATAATATAAAAAAATAAAAATAGAAATGTTCTGTCACACTTATTATTGCTGGGAATGGGAGGTATTTAATTTCTGATACCTTGCTTTGCATAAATTCATGCTGTGAAGTATCACTACGCTGGTATCAGAAAAATCACTGCGTTTTTTAAAAGAAAAACAAAAAAAAATCCCTGCTTCCTATGTCCCTGGCACCATGAAAAATGAAAGATAACAGCAAGTAGAAGAAAAATGAAGCTTTTTGTTTGAGGATGTACATATAAGCAGAAAGAGAAGCAAACATTTAGCTGTGTGATGGTACAGATCCCCCCCATACCTTGGGCCACTCTGCAATGAGGCCACATTGTGAAACCGGTACCACTGTTGGTGAATTTTGCAACATAGGAGCCTGGGAAAGCCCAGGAGGCTGGGAAAGTTTGGTAGATCCTGATGCCTGGTACATTCTGACCTTGTGCATCCACCTGGAACCAAACAATTTCCCCACACCACCTGGAGACAGAGTCGGCGAGATGGAATAGCTGGGCGTCCCCTACCTATATCCGTAACTCCTGAGTACTTTGGACTGGGGTCAATGAAAGACCACAACCCTATCGGCAAAGAGACAAGTTGGCCTGTCAAGATTAACGGCCACAAGTGGAAAAGTACTAGCCTAGCACTGACTGAAGTCAACTATCTTGAGACCCTATAAATACTGGTCCTAAGCGAGGCCCACCGGAGCTCTCCAGGATCTCTGGGGGCAGAGTCTNCACTGGAGCTCTCCAGGATCTCTGTGGGCAGAGTCTCAGTATCTCCCCCTGAACTGGGATGTCTCTCAGGCCAGACTCCGACTGTCTGCTGGTAAAGCCAACAAAGGAAGAATCACCTTCTGTCTGCAAAGATCAATGAAAAGAATCACCATCTGCTTGTAATAAGCCAAGAAAGGGAGACCTGGGTATTTGCGATCCCCAAGACTTTTGGAAAATTTACTTGAACCTGCAGAAAGACATCATCTTAACCTTAGAGGTCAACCTCGACATCTGTATATTGTGTTCTTTGTGTGTGATTTACCTCTGCTTAGCAACTTCTGTCGAATCTTATGTCAATCACCCTATCTACTACAACTAATTGTTGATTTTGACTGATCAAGCGCAGCTAGCTTACAAGTTAATATACCAGTGTCAAAACACTAGAACTGCTGCTATCGATTACCTCAAAAGGCACAATATTGCACTAATGCACCACACCAAAGTCCCAATACCCAAAAATTCTTTAGACACAAACTGTTGACCAGGTCTGGGACCAGGGGTAGATCTAACCTTACTCTCCAAAAGAGTTTGCAGGTCGAGGTCTATTCTGAACCTCACGACCGAATGGGAGGGTTTCTCTTTACCTCGAATATCCCAAATATCCTGATGTCCTTAGTCATAAACCAGATCTAAGATTGGATTCAACCATACCTAGGCTGCTCTTTGAGAGGAGTTTAGAAACCAAGGGGGTCCATTCTGAAATCCTGGTAACTCAAGAGGAGGGTCACTTCTATCCCCTCTTTCACTCCCAATCTCCATGAAAATCACCCTAATCCAACTCCAAATCATTTTTGCTGTGTCTGTAAGTTTACTCACACAAAAATTGTAATCCTGTTGGTTTTTTCAGTCAATCTGCCTTCTAAGTAACAGAGTGACTCTGCCATCAAATTGAACCTCGACTAACCTTTGTTGATTCCTCGCTATACTTACATCAAATTTACCAAACACTGTTAAACCATTAATCTTTGCTAATAAATTGTATTGCTGCTTTCATCCAAGTGAGGTTCATTACCCTCATTCTGTTGCAAGCAGAGACTTAATTAGGATTCTGCAACAAGTGATTTAAGCAATCTAAAGGGGAAGTGCTCTTTTATGGCCCCCGTGACAAGCTGGCATCACAGAAATAGTTAAACCCCCAAAGGAAAGCATCTGTGCAGGTACCTGAAAGTGTAGTTTCCAGGAACAAGGTTAGACAAGTGCAAGACAGGTGTGTCAGCAGATGCCTTCTGCTCTCGCAGAGGACCTTTAATTTCCTCCCAGTGGTAACTCACGATCTTCATATCATCTATACTTTCTACATTCAGTAAAGAAAACCGTATCAGTTTCTTATAGCAATTGCTGGAATGAATACAAAAGTCTTTCATGCACTGCTCCGTAACTGGTTTTCTTCAATTATCTTCTCAAGCATACTCAAACACAGTTCATGCACCATAGCTGTTAAACCACAGACTCCAAAGCTACATTTGGCATGGTTTATCTGAACAAACAAAAAATTCTTCATATAAATACCAACAAAAATCAGTTTCAGACTCTACACATTCCAGCTTGTCTGTTCTCAGTAAATACGATCGTAATTATGACACCTCATCATACCTATGTGAAAAGTCTCTACCATGGCCCCAGCTGTACAGGCACAGAAGCCTTCTGGGCAGGACAAGAAGCAGCTCCGAGAACAGCTGCTGCTTGGATGCAGTAGCCTCAGACGGGTTGCACCTCTATCCCCAAATAGAAAGCTACATTTTATCACTATTTTTATTTTTTAGTATACAACTCGATTTAAATCCCCCCAAATAAATAATGATTCAGGGAACTTCTGAGCGAGAAGAAGGAATTTCACTTGTAATGGACAAAAAATAATGTTGTAACTGTATATTAAAAATACAGGATATAAGTACAGGATGGCCCACTACATACGACTGCCATCAATGAAGGTAGAAGTTGTAGGCAAAGAAACCTCTTGTACTTTGGGTGAAGCAACAGCAACGGGCGGCTGGTTAACTCTGACTGCTGTGAGAAAGACAAGAAGGAGAAAAAAAAATGTAGTGAGAGCCCAGGCAAAATTAATCTGTTAACTCTACAGATGAATAGTTGCCAGTGCTTCAAATCTAGGACTGAGAGCTTTGCAGCATCTGCTGTCCTCTTTGGACAAGGGAGAGGAAAGGTTACTGAAGAGTAGAGTGCTGACGCAGCAGTCTTCTGCTGCGGCCGCTTCTAACTGGGATAATTGAGATTAGATCTGTGCACTGTAACTTGCAGCTAGAGAGAGTTCAACATCTAATTGCTGTTTCCAGCTGTACTGGAGAAGGGAAGCATAAAAGGTGGCAGGATGCTATTGCAGGCCTTGCCTGAGGGAAGTATAAGACCAGAGAGCACTTCAATACAGCGAGCAAGATCCTTAACTCCTTAAAATTCGTTATAGACACCAAGATATGAAACATGCCTGCCTAAGTGGACTACCAAATGTCTTTGACAGACAGTACCTGACAGACTATTAGATAAGCACATTGTACAACTATTGTGTTGAAAAAACCCCAATTTCATTATTTTAGCAAACTGATTTACCTGGTTTGACTGTGACATTTACAAAACCTTCACCAAAGGCATTTTCACCAGAAACCGTCACTTTGAAGGCATAAAGTCCCACTGATAACTGAGATAAACACAGAACAAATTGGGTTACACATCAAATTATACAAAAGCAGTACGCATAAATTTGCCAATCATGTTGTAAATAGAAAAAAACCCTTGATATCTGAAACCTAGAGCATCTTTTATGAACACATACACAAAAGGCCACTAGTCACTGCCCATAAGCAAGGAACACAGAGCAAACGCTTCAGAATTTTTACTCTTGGAAAATTATTAGAGCACTCTTAAAAAGACACCTTTAAACCTGCAAAGATCTGGTGGCACATGCAAGTGAAAAGGCTCTGACAGTCACTCAAACTCTGTGAATCAAGGTCCCCTTCTCCACAGGTCAGGTTCCTGTGAAGGCACCACACAAACACAATAAGCCTGAGCTCACTTACGTGCGAGAGCTTCAAGGTCTGGCTGTGCCTGCGCTCCATTTCACCACCGTAGTCTGCAGGGTGACTGATTAAGCTCCACTCATAGGTGTAAGCTGTTTCTAAGAGCAATAACACAGCATAAGGGTAATGAGTCTTACCTTCAGGATAAGTCCAGGAAACAACGAAAATCAAGTCCATCATCCATCAGATAAAATGCTAAAGTAAGAAAACATGACTGCTACTGTTTAAGCCTGCATACTGAAGCAGTACAAATACACGTAAAACTCCCATAGCCTGTTGTAACTTAGTAAAGCAGCAAGGATGGAATGGACTTCACAAAAAACAGATTTACATGAAGTGAATGAGTTTTACGCAGCTATCTATGAAATATGTATCTGCTGCTGTTCGGAAGTTGGTAGTTTTAAGGTAAACTTTGCATTCAGAACCTACTTTTTGCCCCCTCTGCTTTACAGCCAAATGCTATAACCTCAGCCACATCACCTACAGGCTTTCTATTGATCTATCTGCCTAAAGAGCTCAGATTCTGAAAACAAATGTCACTTAAGGAAAAGCCTCTCCAATGCAAAGGAGGAAATCCTCTCTGCAGTTGGAGCCACAAAAAAAGGTAGAAGGAGGAGACAAGAAAGATGGTTTTATCCAGAGGAGTTAACGTTCACATAACTCAGGACTTGTCTGCATCTAAAGGTTGCTGGTGTGAGCATCTCCTTGTATGCCAAGGTCATTCAACTCACCTGTAGGCGGTGGTGGGACAACAAAGGCATTCAGTTCAACCTCATTTTTGGGTAGCATCACTTGTATGTTATCTCCAGCAGACACAACAAGTTCTTTTACTGTATCTAAAGACAGAACGAGTACATTATGTTTAAACACAAGATGGATATAAATTTAGTACCTTCAGATAGTAAAATTGGACACTTGAGTGAATAGGCAAGGAGAAGTAATTTTTTTTTAAAAAGCCTCAATACCTAATCAAATAATAATCTATAATCATGACTATGGTTCCTTCACCTTATACCAAACCAAAATTATTCCCCTTCCCCAAATATGAAGTGCCATTTCCCCTACTTCTGTTTTAGACAAAAGCATTCTGATTATTCCTGTGTATCACAGGTAACATTGCTCTGCATAAAGATTTCTGCGTTTTCCTTAGTAACTGGATAGAAGCGCAGGAATTAAAAAATAGCAATCACAGAAGACAAAAAAGCCATCTGCACCAGAGCAAACCTCATTAAATAAACATAGCCCATACTAGAACTCTGCTATCACACCTTCTTTCACTATGAAGGACTACTTCTGTGTTTTTCTGGCACTTGTGAGGCACATCTCAATGTCCAGCTAAGTGTCCCTTTTCAAAATTTCACTTGCATACCAGGGCAAAGGTGTTATTTTGTAGCTGAACTGCACATTCAATTTATTTGCCATCCAGAACACCCTCCGAGTTCTCATCTGTGAAAATTCTTCCCTCTTCCAAAAATGCCAAAGTCTCCAACAGAAACACACCAAAGCACAACTTCGGAAAAGTTTCCCATTAAACTTGTATTTCAGACATTTTTAAATGTTCCTCTTAATATTGGGAACTCACAGAAC
The DNA here is from genome assembly GCA_013389965.1 of Todus mexicanus. NCBI lineage: Eukaryota > Metazoa > Chordata > Aves > Coraciiformes > Todidae > Todus > Todus mexicanus. Next base: position 29,995 of record WEIS01088257.1, on the reverse strand, counting down.
AGAGGTTGTCCAAAGGCAACATTCACTCATGTCTGAATACACAACTTACAAATTCAGAATAGATGAGCAGGAGGTTACTCAGCAGTGGCAGCAGAAAGGTCTAAAAATAGATGAAGTGAAAAGGCCACATTGACAGCGCACTTGTCACTGCTACTTAAATGCACTCAAGGTTCCATAATTGCTCACAGGAGTTGCTCTGGACACCAGTGGAGTGGCGGTTTGTACTTTGACCTCCACATGAGATGACAATAAAACAACTAGATGAGGGTGGTGACCAAAAGAGAGAAAGAGGGACTGTCTTTGAGACTTCCAAGACAGCAGGGCTGAGAATACACAAGCTTGAGGCAATCCTTGCACAAAGCAGTACTTACTGTGAGATTCATCACAACCTTCCCTTCAGCTTCATCTTCCAAGCTCCTTTTTGAGTCCTCTTCAACCTCCTCCTGTGAAGGAGGAGGAGGAGCTGCCTAGTCAACACTCAGTGGTGACGATGATCCATCGCCTTGGAGAGGGATCTCTTGTAGCTCATCTCTTCCTGTTACCTCCCACTGCTATCCTGTCTGGAAGGTTGCAGTTTGGCAGAGGGTGCCAACAATGTCCCAAACCAGACTTGCTCTACCAGGAAGCAAGGAGCTTTGCTCTCCATATCACCCAATATAACAGAAGGGCAGAAGAACACACATCTGTGCTTCTCTGCTTCTTGTGGCCCTTCTAACTCTTTGTTAGGGGGCACAGGGAGGTGTGAAACTCACCAGGAGAATGGAGATACTCTAACACACACACAGAATTTAAAACAACTACAGAGGACATAGTGGTTAAACACATCCTTTTCAAAATAGAAACATTTGCTCTGCAGCTAGAAGTCTGGTAAGCTTCCTCACAGCTTTGAAATTAGAGCAATTTCTTTTTTTTTTCTTCCGTGGGATGGGGAGGCCATGATCTCCCCTCCTACTGTTTAGGCTTCTCCACTATTAGGGGCACTATTAACTTCCTCAGGTCCTACCTATGTTGCTGTGTCGTATCTGACAACTATATATAGTGAGAACCCTACAGAAGAATTTCTGAGAGGGTGCAATGAACAGTCACAAAAATTAACACTATGTCTAGAAGAGATTATACTGAAACTCCAGAAAGCCTCAGGTATTTCTCACTAAGTATAAAAATGAACCCATTTTAAAAAGGCTATCAATCTCTGGCTTTTACTTTGCTGTATTTAGTCAATAATTTCCCATTAATGATGGACTTGGTTAGAGTTTTGACTCAGAGGTAACTGGGTCTGGAGTTTGCAGTGTACCGTAGGTCTACAGGCTTAAAAGTAGGATGATGCTACATTTAGATAAAGAGTGAGATCTTAACTAGGAACAGGTTGGAAGCCTGACAGTAGTAAAGCCATCCCCGTCCAGTGTCCATCCTGCAGGTAGCCCTCAGATCTCCAGCTGTGCTGAAACATTACCTGATTTAACAGCAGTAGCAGGTGGTGTGAATTGCTGCACAGGCTCAGATGGCACAGTATTAGTGGGAAGTTGCATGGTCCCACCTTCAGTGACATTCTCTGGAGCCATTGTGGGAGTCTGGGTCTTCTCTGACACACCTGGGGAGAAATCCAGTTTGTCTGAAGAAGGGGAAGGTGTAGCAGCCTGAAAAAGGAATTACAGGGAAGGAGATGAAGTAAGTGAGCTATTTTTCACATTTCTAGATTTAGAGGTATGCTGCTTTTAAATAGCATGTAGGGTGAACCCACTGATTTGTCTTACTAGGAGATTTTATTCATATACAGAATATCTATCAAAGGAGGGCTGTGTTGGGCTTTTTTCCAATTGGGCTTTGTAAGAAATGCTAATCATTTTCCAAATTTCAGATGGAGAACAGTGGAGGCTATAATCATCAAAATGAGGTAATCTGCAATACACCTAAGGGTATCCGTTCTCAAAATAATAAAGAACAGCAGAACAGGTCTAAGTACACTCATAAAAGCCAATGACAGAAAGTCCGTGTGGTGAGTATCACTGTCTTCATGCTGTACACACACAGGCATTACAGAATCCTTGCCTTTTTCTACATGTGCTCAGACCAGAATTTGTCCATGCTTTCTTATTTCCTCACCACCCTTAAAAAGCATTAAATCTCTACTTCAGTCTCCAAGCAGTAGCATTCCTCTCACTGACCCACCTTGTTAGTAAATCAGAACCGCAGCAGAAGACAGAACAAGTTTTGCAGGAAGCACCGGTACGATGTTAGCCTCGCTCATCACCTTGCCCTTCTCTCTCAGGCCCTATCATCTCTCAACAACACTTAAACCACAGCAGGCTGATAATTTCTCTTTATGTTCTCAAGACTTATTTCTGATCTAACATCTAGAGGAAAGCATTTTGTCAATTACGGCTACTGTGGGTGGCACATGAAGACACAACACGCTGCTATCACTTATACATAGTCTATTAACTGAAGAATAGGACTACGAAGGTTAGTAAAATGCATCACAAAATGCATCGTATCACAGAATGGCTGAGCTCGGAAGGGATCTCTGGAGATAGCCTAGTTTAACATCTCTCCTCAAGACAGGTTCAGCTATATTAGGCTGCTCAGGACCACATCCAGTCAAGTTCTGAGTATTTCCAAGGACAGAATCCACACCACCTCTAAAAGACCTTTCCAGTGTCCAACCATCCTCACAGGAAAAAAGAAAAGGATGGTTTTTGTGTTTCAATAGGATTCCCTGTTCTTTAATTTGCATGCATTGCCTCTTGTCCTGTCACTGGACAGCACTGAAAAGAGTCTGACTCCATCTTCTTTGCTCCTGTCATAGTTATTTATACACATTGGTAAGATCTTCCTAAACCTGCCCTGCTCAAGGCTGAACAGTCCCAGCTCTCAGCTTCTCTTTGTATTTCAGGTGCTCCACTTTCACTCTGCAGCCTGTTGCCCCCCTAGGAAATCAGAGAGCTCTGCCTTGAATGTGGACAGGAAGAAAAGCTCCCTGTGAAGCTGGGAACGTGCAAGTGACGCCAGGGATTGCTGCTTCCCAGCCTGCAAGGAAACAGGAACTAATCTGCAACTCCAGCTCCACCTGTGCAGCCGGGACAGTGAGAGCAGTGCTGGGGACTGTGGCTACCCTACCCTGTGAGGATGCCGAGGACCACTCCAAGAGCTGCATCTGCAGATGGGTCTGTAACACAGATGATGCAAGTACTGTTGTGGCCACACTTCTCTCTGAGCAGCTGGGACACTGCCAGCAGGATTAGGGACTGCAGCTACCCTAAGGCAGGGCCTTCAAGATGCCAACTCTAGACCCTCAACAGGAATCTCAAGCCTCAAGCCCATCCCTGCTTCATACCTTGACAAAAAGCCTTTCCTCCAGGCAACTCTCCTTTACATACTCCCTCGATCACACATCTTTCAAAAAGTTCTTTCCTGCACTTCGGCAAACCAATGTGTTTCTTTGCCTCTCAAATTTGAGGGAAATCTATTTTTCTGAGCTTCCTCTGGCTTTCCTCCTCTCTTGGCCCTTTGCCAATCTACCAGCTGAAATGCAGCCACTCTGACTTTGCAGGACAGAGAGAGACAAAGTCACCTCAAATGTACCTTGCCTGGGACACTCTCTTCTGCAATAGCACTGAACATCTCTTCAGTCAGTAAGCCTAAGAGAGACTGCAGCCAAAAACGGTGCCCTGTAGCAGCAGAGTTACATGTGAAGCAGCGTCACAGCCGCAAAGACAGCTTAAAGTAAAGAACATTAGCAGGCAGCAGACAATTAACTGCAGGGGCAGTATCAGAAATCAACCTCTCAGGCACAAACTGTTACTGAGAGATACATGAGGACGTGTGGAGGGGCAAGATTAAGCTAAAATCCAGTTTGGGAACTGAAAGGAAAAGGGAAAAAAAAGCAGGTCTCTTTCTGGGGGCGAGTAGAGTAGCCAGTTCTGTTGGTATGGGTTTTGTGCATTTTTTTGCTTGTTTTCACCCACCTGTACAGCCATTCGTGCTTGTTACAAAATAAAACACACGCACCACGAGGGCCCACATCCTTCAGTTCTTAGGGTTTGAATTGGATGCAAATCTCCTGAGAATTCCAACAGAAAAGAACACTCCATAATCCAAAAAGAAAAAAGTAGTCATGCAGTGCCCCGGGGAAGCTCAAAGTTACAGTGGAGGCAACAGCATCATGCCAAGAGGGAATCCTTCCTCACTTCTGGTCCCTGGCTAACCCCACTGACTGGGTGCTTTCCTTTCTCTCTGTGAACAGGAGGGACAAGCCCAACCATGTTGCCTCGCTCCACCCTGATCCTTCGGGCAACCCACCTTTCCCTCTCGAGGAAGCATCTCCCTCAAGTACGACTAAAGACAACCGATCAGAACTGAGGCACGTCAAGAGCTGCTACCATTGTGTTTTGTACGACTGCTTCCCCAGTAGTGTTTCCTCCACGTCCCCCTGCATATATGACCCCTACATAACTGCAGCAGCATTTGCTCTCATTTATCCAGAAAGCCTCATGAGGAGCAGCTCTGTCGGCAGTGAAACTCTGCTCTTTCGCAGATATGCTTCTCCCTCCTTCTCCACATTCAGTTATCTATTAATCGCGTACTTGGGGAGCTGCAGAAGAGCAAACCATCATAGTGTCTGACAAGAATTGCAGATTTCAAGAAAGAAATAACCATTTTTGATAGGTAAATCTAAATATCGAAACATTTTTCAAGGGTCTTATCTATCCCCTAGGGATAAACTCAAAACATTTTGAGCCAAACAGGACTGTTCACAAGCCTCAAAACTGAAACAAAGCCAACATGAGATATAATCATCTCTGATATTCCACTTCATTCTAACTCTGAAGCCTCAATTCCGAAGGCACACCAATCAGGCATTAAAGGCTCTTTATCAGATATATTCTGTCAGTCATCTCAAGTTTTCTTAGGCAAAGCTTTATGCAGCTTGACTGCACCACTCCTGCAAATGCAGTAAGCTCAAGAATCAAGTCAGACCCAACCTACTGAAGGTTTTAAACATTGCATCATCAACACAGCAACAGCTGGAGTCTAAGACCTGGAAAACCTCACCTTGCCTTAACAGATCAGCAGTTAACTGGAAATTTTAAAAAGACAATTAATACTTCACAACTATCTGGCTTCAAGGATGGGCAGCACTGCAGATTTCTGTTTGAGGCAGCTTGACAGCATCTCCTCTGTACAGATTTCTCAGTGCATTCATGTTATTGAGCTGCTAGAGACTAACAGTCCTTAAGATCCCTCTGAACTCTGTTGCAAGCCCAAAAGCCACGTTACTCAACTGACAAACCCCACACGTTCTATCCCAAGTCACGTATGGAAACTCCCTACATCTGCCTGCATTTACGGCAGGGACATTCCCAGGGCACAAACTTCGGAGGCCTATGTTTGGTTGGCCTCACAGTTTAAAATCTCTCTCTAGGTCTTTGCTCAAAGAACACAGCACCTGAGGACACCATCCTGCTGACAACTGTGAAGGGAGGGAACTCAATTTTTGCCACCCTGCTTTGTCTTGCTTGTCAAAACAGCTTTGTCTGGAAGCTGCAGAAGGGAGAGTGCCAGCACAGATCTAGAAATAGAGCTATAGAACTGCTGTGGCAGATTTCAGTGGAGGATAAAGAAATGTTGTATGACATACAATAAACAGAGGATATTTCATTAAAGTTATTAGCAAAAATGGTTTTAAGATCCTCAGGTTTTCACAACCTACGCAAAAAGATCAGTTTCAGAGATAGTTTGGATCATATACCAATGAGAAAACTATGTGGAGACATCTCAGTATTTTTAATCCAGTATAAAAACTTCAGATTTCCTTAATAAACAAAAAAATCTGGTTTCCAAAGAAACTAGTTTTTCAAAAGGAAACACAAATATGTGCCTGAACCATTCACATGAGATTTGATTAAACTGTCTGCTTGCTGGAGAAAGAGACACATGAGAAGGAAATCCTATCACCAGAATTTATCACAGGCAACAGCTTTTTCACTAGAGTTCCTACGTACAGTTCCCAAACCAGAAAAACTTGAAACCAAGCCAGAAGTTTTTGTTAGGCATAACCAGCAGGGTTTGGATGGCAGTGGTCTGGCTGCAGAGGTCACCACTGTGGTGGTACCAGACAGTTTGGCAATGGAGGGAAACTAGCCACCAAGCACCAACACCGCAATCACTCAGGCATAGCTAAGAAAGGGCAATAGCCACTGGGGGTAAGGGACGCAGAAGGACGTGGAAAGAATTCACAACAGGAGACATGAGAGGGAACATGGGGAAGGGGACATTATTTGGCACAAGGTTGGAGACATGTTCTTGGAATTTCTGCCCTGAAAGAAGCAAGCTCCTTCCTCAGCCTCTCCAGGGGAATTTCAGTGGCTGTGCCAGCATAATGTTAGCTTGACGTAAAGCCCACACAGAAATGCCTCCTCCGTGTTCCAGTGAGAAACAGGTTTCTCTCAATTCCACTTTACAATAAACTCTCATCTGCACAGGCAGCGCAGGAAGAGAAAGCAAAATCTTTCTATTCTGGCTGGGGTGGCAAAGTAGAGATCTACAAACTAAGCTTGGCCACATATACTGCTACCACTGCAAGATGTGAAATCCCAGCTTTCATAACACTGTATTCACATGAGCTCTTAGAAATGGGGAACAAATTTGCTCAGCTCTATTTGCAACACACTTGCGGTGAACTCAAAGCTGTGCAGCTTCTCTAAGGCACAAGGCATAAGCAGTCCAGTCAGCAGAGGTCCTGACAATTGGCTACAGCTTAGCACAGCACTAATGGGGTTGCCATTTGCCAGCAAAATACAACAGAGGTGAGCTTCAAGCCTCACTGTACGCCCAAAATGCACAGACATGGTGGTGAATGGAGCTAATGGAGGTTCTTTCCATAGCTTATTTTTCAGCACACAGCACAAGTAGTAACTAAAAGAAGCTTGCTGGTTTCCCTGAGCAGATGGAAGGAAAAATGGAAGAGGAGCTTAGTACAGCAGTGGTTGGGTTTCCTTAATTTTAACTTTGTAAAAAGTAGCTTGGTTACTGTCCTTTGTTAGAACTAACCATACCTCCAATGCATGACAATGTCAAGCTAAGTTTTATCGGCAGGGACAGAAAACTTTGGTATCACACTTTTCCTATGTACATTTACACATTTTTTATGTACTAATAGAGGAAACAAACATCATCTACCCCTCTTGCCTGAACTCCCACATTAATTTATGCTTATTTTAAGGTCTACAGGGCAGATACTTCTTAAAACAAGTCTTCTGTTGTTACATCTGCTTGCAGAAGCAGCGCCCACTTTTCAACTTGCAACAGCACTTTATCTGTTATCAAACTATCTTAAACATGCATGGAGACAAGCTGTAATCTCTACTCACTCGTGCCTATACACTCCAGACCAATTTGGTCAATCACAAAAGTGACAGGCTATCTTGAGCCTGGAGGAGGTGATCCTTGAAAAGCAACTTGTTCTCATGGTCCCCACTAATCTCCAGAACACTCTCCCTTGGGATTCTTCCAAGCAGATATTACCACAGGCCAAAGGCTGCTCTCTTGAAGCCCACGGCTGTGACCCTGCTTTTTGACTTATTCCTGCCCCTCTCAGGAGCCTGAACTCCACCACCTCATGGCCACGACCCTGATCAATCCCTCCTTGCCTGCAAGGGTGAGGTCCAGCAGTCTCTCTCCCTGTCAGCTCCCAAATCACCTCTGATAACTTCTCGAAGTTATCATTAACCCACTCCAGAAACCTACCACATTGCTTGTGCCCTGCTTTCTTGCCCTTCCAATAAATATTGAGGTGGCTTATATCCCCCATGAGGAGCAGGGGCTGTGACTCTGAGGTTCTTCCCAGTTGCCTGAACATTTCAGCCACTTCTTCCTGACCAGGCAGTCTAGAGCAGACACACACCCTACTGTTGCCCACGCCTGTCAGCCTGCCCGTCCTGCCTAGCTCACTGCCATCTCCAGGCAGCGCTCCCCCAGCACCTGCTGAAAGGGTCCAGCACCCTCCGTGATCATGAGCCAGCTAGAGCAAAAGCTCAAAAGCACCTCTTGATCAGGAACAGCTGACAGAGCTTGTGAGAAGCTGCTACAGGCCCCAGCCTCTGCTAACTGCCCTCTCCCAGCTGCTGCAACCACTTATGGTCCTCACAGCACTCCAAGGCCCACTAAGAACCTCAGAACTTTTCAGAGTATCTAGATGATCTCAAAGCAGAACCCAGAAGCTGCCACACTTCTAGGCTGCAAGGGTATCCAAGCCAGATTGTATCTTTAGACCTGTTGATCACACGTACTTTGGCACTTTCAGCCAGTCCCTCCAAGAACCTCAGGTGCAACTTTATCTACAAGTATCTTTCTTCCCTACAGTAATGGCAATAAATTACTGGTTTACAGCAAGAGATAGGTAGTTGCTGGTTGCAAAATCTGGTGGAATTCAGAGCAATCCAGCTAACGTTGCTTAATTTCCTCAGCAGGGGTGTGTGTCAAGCCCAGTAAAAGCTGACTTTACAGCCTGTTTCAACTTTCCAACTGATTCCACCCCATCCTTAAGGAACCAGAGCCCCTTTAGTCCCAACTGATCAAACTGACTGGCATAAATGCAGAACAGGTGTATCTTAAAACCTAATTTAGATACTTAAGTAAGTATTTAACTTATTTTTCTTCTTGCCAGACTCAAGAAAAGGATTCTGAGAACAAAAATACATCTATTTTATTCTACTGGACATCCTGGTCACGACCCACCACTGAGCCTCCTTATGTACACTGCCTCTCTTCTATGTTTTAAATGCAGTATAAAAGGTATTTACTTGCAATCACCATTACATCTGTAACATGATTATGCACTAGTAACATGAAACCCATAAAAAAGGCTTGATTTTATCGATGGAGGAACTTCTCTTCACTGGTCTTGAGCCCACGCACACTTCCAAGGAAATCCCACAGCGTCCCAGAAGGAGCTCTGCTCCTGGTCATATGATAGAAAGGAATCCTTCAGTAATTTATCTGCCTATTAAGACAATCCTGTCCCCATTAGCCTTTTTTACAAACTGTAACAGGACTGTAAGTCACTTGAGAGTTAGGGTTACAAAGCAATAACCTCATTGGATCTGAAAAAAAGACAAAAAAACCCCATAAAAGAAAACACAAAAGCAACCGCAAACTGGCCTCACCGTACTCTGCCTGCTTCCTGCGGGGCACACATACCTCTTTTTGCAAAGCATCATCAGGCTGTGCAAGAAGCTGAACAGCTGCTTCACTTTCAAATGTCTTCCCAGGGAATGGTGTAATCTCCGGGACAGATGACAACCTCGCTACGGAGTGTTCAGTGACAGAGTTCAGTTCATAGCTGGTTTTATTCAGCAGCTTTTCCACCTTCCCAGCCTCCTCTTTCTTTTCAGAGAAATATTCCCGGTTATCTCCATCATCACCCACAGAAGAGTTGAAGCCATTTTCACCTGCCACCATCAGGCCCCAGTCAGTATAATCTGTGCTCTCCTTCTGCTCATGTTTGATGCTCATCTGAAAGGGGTCCTGCTCAAACTCTTTATAATCATCAATGTATTCAGGTATCTCCTCAAGGCTGGGATCTTTGCCAAGCAGAGACAGCTCCTTCAGGCTACTCACTTCCTCAGACGGCTCATTCTGGAGTCCCACAGAGTGGACCATGCTTGGGATCACTTGCCCAAATCCCAGCAGCGAGGCTGGCCTCTGAGAAGGCCTCAGCACAAAAGTAAGATAGGACTTTACACTCTCAATTTTTTTAGGTTCGCAATTCTCTTTGTGTTGGCAGTTCACAATGTAACAGCGTCGCTCGAACATCCAGGACAAGTCGCAACCAGAGAAGTCACAACACGCTGCGATGCAGTCAGACACTGTCATAGCGTGAGGAACACGCATAATTTTAGCGGTTTCTAAGCTGGGAGATATTACCGCACCTGAATACGCGGCTCCTTCTCTGCACTGCTCACAACTGGAACCTGAAACAACACCATCGGCGTAAGGTACAACACTACAACCAAGCCATAACGTAGTTTACTGTGATCAAAAATGGCTTATCACAGGAGACAAGATAGACAGGTGATACCCTGCTTCAGTAAGCTCATTGCCTTTTGTTAATGTCACCAGTACTTTTTATTCAGCATGTCCCTTTGCAGTAGTATTTGTACTTTGGCGGATTTTTCAGTGTAGGCTCTTGAGAAGTTTTGCAAAGTACCTCTTACTCCCTTGCTAATATAAATATATAGAGATGAAAATGAGTTGTCAATACTTTAAAACAAGAATAGAGCAGGGCACACACAAAAAAAATCATGGAGTCCCTTCATTAACCCCATAGCATAGTGAGCAAAAAATGTTTTAAAACAAAACTCAGATGAGATGCTGTAACATATCATTGTTTCCTTCATATTGCTTATAAATATTTCCTCTACATTCCCTTTCACCTCCAAGAACATAAGACCTAGGCAGAGACTGTAGTGCCATCAGAAGTCTTTCCTTTAAGTTGTCTGCACAACTTAGGACAGGGGAGCCAACAGAGCTCTGGGTTAAAATGAAGTATTGGAGTCAGGTAGCCCATTAAACCATTCTGTCCTTTTTCAACTCGTATCAATTTAGTTAACCCAGTAGAGTCAGCAGGGAGATGAGAAGCAGGCCTTTAATATGGTAAAGCACAGAAATTACTTGTGTGAATGAGCAGCATTAGGTCAGTAACAACTCATTACAATTAATACTTTAAGAACACCACTATTCAGGTGGGTCAAAAAACTCTTCTGAAGGCTGTTTTCATCCCTTCACTTCTTTACCTCACCCCTGAAGGAGAAAGTGACCGACCTATTAAAAGAAATTTGAAAGTTTCATTATTTACTTGTTCAGAAAAGAATGACCAACAATTCTTGCCTTAGAGACACACTTACACAACTGGAACAATCCAAAGCTCTAACCTGAGGCTCGATTTTCAAGTCCTCATTCAGCCTGACGTCAAGCAAAGCTTCAAATCTCACTCTGCCCTTTTGAGTTTGATGCAGGTATCAGTTGATATCAGCTACCTTCAGTTGACTGTAGCTATCGCACTGCAGAGTCAACCTCCCATGAAATTAATGGTGTTTCACTAGCCATAGAGAGAAACAAGACCAAAATATTCCTAAAATAACGTGTGACTTTGAACCTAAATCTCCCAAGCAAGGATTCTCGCCACAGACCTTAGCTATGTCCTTTTTCAAATGTTAGAAGACCTTAGTACTGTCCTGGAAACCAGAGAAGCCGTATTACTGAGAACTTCATCAACAATCTGGCACATCGGTGCATCAGTTCCTCTAACAACAGCTAACACCTCTGTACACCACGAATGTGTTTTCATTCTTTTTCTACAGGCTGCCTTTCGGTTATTTGGTGTTTCCCCTTCCTTTCCCTGAAATCTCTCAGGTCTTTAACCAGGGATACATCCAGGATATCAAAGTTCTCTTCTGGTGCTCAGTAAGGATGCTGACTGCAGATTAAGCAATGCAAGGGGAGAAGAAGCAGAATAAAAAGAAAAAAAAAAATGCTCAGTTACGTAAAAGCAAATCCTCTACACAAAGCTAAAGCCAAGAGTATTCTAGTTACATCTACAAAGAGCTGCAAAGCTTTCGTGGCCATTACAGCAGCCTTCATAATGTCTATCATTAACCTCTAGTGCCCAGGATCTGTGAAAGCTCCCTAATCAGTTCAGTGGGCCTAATAGTCCTCTCCAAGTATTGTTTTTATTCCATGAATTTTTGTTATCCCAGCTTGTCACTGATAAATTAACTAAGTGCTATTTCAAGAGGAAAAAATAAAACAAAACAAAACACCTCACACCCCTACACCTAAAGGAGACTTCTCCCTCCTCTTTTTTTTAATTCCTTTTAACCAGGCAGCTCACAATCCCACTGTGCCCAACCTGCAAAGATTCTGGGAGGTCATGAAATCTATGGCTGGGCTGCATAGAACTGAAACCTCACTTCGAGCACTGGGTGCAGTTCTGGGCCCCTCACNAGGGTTTAGCTGATGTGGTGGTGTTAGGTCATAGGCTGGACTCGATGATCTCAGAGGTCTTTTCCAGCCCCAGTAATTCTGTGATTCTGTGAAAACCTGACTGGACTGAACAACACCTGTGACTGCAACTACCTCTGCCAATCCATCTTTGCACTTTTGTTGAGCGTCTGATCTCAGCACAAAGCACCCCAACATGAACACACAGCATGAGAAAACAGAGTCAGCCATGAGAATGCCATCGTGTTTGCAGAAACACAATTCAACAGCAGCATTTGTACAGTCTGCCTCAAATGCCTGCTCAAGATGAGAGCTCAACTGAACTGATTCCAGGGTGTTGGATTCCCAGCTGCAAAATAAACTGTTGTTTCTGTGATGGAAAGTGGTGCCTTCTATCTCTCACTGGAAAAAACATAAATCATTTTCAGAAGCATTATCATTAAAACTATTGATTTTTACTAATGGCCAGAATAATTAACATCTATTTCAATATAAGCTGATTTTATCACTGAATGAATGGATATAAAGCAAGGAAATGAGACTGGTATTGTAAGGAACGCCTATGCGAGGAAATTAGGAGCTGCATTTGGGAAGTCAATACTCTAAGTTACACAAGATGCTGAGTGACAGAGGCACAGTTTATGGTATACATGGTACATACCAATACCTGGTGTGACATCCAGCTCATGTCTCTCGAGTGACACAAACACTAGTCACCACCTACTGCTCCAGCTTTGGTTTCCGTGGCAAGGTTTGGTAGTTGGGGGGTGAGGGGAAATGGANAAAAAAAAAAAATGCTCAGTTACGTAAAAGCAAATCCTCTACACAAAGCTAAAGCCAAGAATATTCCAGTTACATCTACAATGAGCTGCAAAGCTTTCGTGGCCATTACAGCAGCCTTCATAATGTCTATCATTAACCTCTAGTGCCCAGGATCTGTGAAAGCTCCCTAATCAGTTCAGTGGGCCTAATAGTCCTCTCCAACTATTGTTTTTATTCCATGAATTTTTGTTATCCCAGCTTGTCACTGATAAATTAACTAAGTGCTATTTCAAGAGGAAAAAATAAAACAAAACACCTCACACCCCTACACCTAAAGGAGACTTCTCCCTCCTCTTTTTTTTAATTCCTTTTAACCAGGCAGCTCACAATCCCACTGTGCCCAACCTGCAAAGATTCTGGGAGGTCATGAAATCTATGGCTGGGCTGCATAGAACTGAAANCATGGAGGAACCCACACCAGAGCAAGTGGAGGAGCTCTGAAGGAGGTTATGACCACATGGAGAGCATGCACTGGAGCAGCCTCCTGGCAGGAACTGCAGTCCTGGAGATGAGTGCATGCTGCAGAAGGTTTGCTAGCAGGACCTGTGACCCCGTGGGGATCCATGCTGCATCAGTCCATTCCTGAAAGACTACAGCCAGTAGAAAGGACCCTTGCTGGAGCTGTTCTTGAAGAACTGCATGCCATAGGAAGGACCAACATGGGTTGGAGAAGTTTGTGAAGAACTGTATTCTGTGGGAGGGACCTCACACTGAAGCAGGGGAAGAGCGTGAGGAGGAAAGAGCAGCAGAGACGTAGCATTATGAACATATTGCAACCTGCATTCCCCATCCTCCTAAGCTGCTTGGAAGAAGGAATTAGAAGAGCTGAGAGTGAAGCTGAGCCTGGGAACAAGGGAGAGGTGGGGAGAAGGTGTTTTTAGATTTGTTCTTACTTATTTGTTCCTACCCTGATTAACTGGAAATGAATTAAATTAACTTTCCTATGTCAAGTCTGGTTTGCTCTTAAATGCCATTGGTATGTGGAACTCCCTGTCCTGATCTTGACCTGTGAGTTTTTAAATCATATATTTCTCTCCTATTTTCTTGAGAAGGGGAAGTGATAGAGCGAATTGCTGGGCATCTGGCAGCCAGCCAAGGTCAACCCACCACATTCATGAAAAGCAGTCAAATCCTCAGACAAAAGCCAACATGCACAAAATAAAACCCCCAAATAAACATCATCTAAACAGGAGAGAGCAGCCCACCTCGACTTCTTTTGACAAACCAGAGCATATTCTTCAATGCCTTTCCAAAGATACTCACTAATGAGCCCATTTCTCTAGCAGTGTCAAGCCTTTCTTACATTAACTCAGCCTCATTATCTTAAGTTAAAACAAGTGGTGAGAAAACTTTTTTTTTAAAGAAAAAGTAGCCTTTAGAAGCCCAAGCCTATGTTCAGAGAACCGCAGAATGAACATCTAGCAAATTCCTGAGCCTGAGTCAATTAACCTTAAAGCTTGCACACACACACAAAAAAAGTATTTTTGACTCAAAGGCGAGCATTCACTGATCTATTTCAGCAAACATAGCCTGGAAAGCAGCAACTACCTTCCAGTTTAGTTAGAGCTAATGTTAATTGCATAGAAAATACCGCAAACTATCGAGATGGAAATAAATACTAAAAATTGTACTAATATAGTATGCGATACTAGAACGTATCACCCCCTAAAAACTGTGTGCTGGTACCTGAGCTACAGGGAGAGGCTTGGAATACAGCCAGCAGTCTAATTGCAATGGTCTCATTCTCAGTTGCAACCAAAGAATGAAAACAAGACTTTGTATGTGCACATGGAGGATATTCTAGCCTTCTAACAATTAGCAGCATTATCAAAAGCATGCAACTGTGACATCCTCTACAGCCAAAAAAATCAGTATTTACTGCACATTACTGTCTTCTGACGAAGCTGCTGTGTGTTTTTTCTAGAGATACTAACATGAATCCTACAGCAGGTACTCGGTACCTCACAGAAAAGCATTTTATTTATTTACAAAAGGCATGCTTATTGCTTACTACAACAACAAAATCTCAGCTTCATGTTCTTCGCAAAAAGCTTGGCACTATGCGATCCCCAGGGTGATCTTGAGGACTACGTCAAACCAGCCATGAGCTCAGCTGTAGTTTTTGTCTATCCCCCCTCATCCACCACTTCCACATTCAGTGGTTTAAGCCTTAGCATATCAGTAAGGCTCTGCCTCATGAAACAGCCAATCCTGTTTATATTACAGGAGATGAAAGTCAGATAACTGGGTATTATTTTCTCAATTCCTGCTAACAGAGATACTGTCAGTACCTCCACAGCCAGAAATCAAACGGTGTTGTTTAAAGAAATAAACTCCACATTCACGTTACACTGTTCTGTAATTGCCATGTCAAAACTTTCTGCCCTAGACTGTCTCCCTGTGACAGAGGCAGTATTAAGAATTACATTAATTCTTCACCTGTCTGCTTATGGAAATAATTTACCTATCTCTGTGGCTGATGCAGAATCTTACAGGATTTTCCTGTGGTCTTTGAAAGAAAATACAAGTCTGTAAAGCAGATGATAAGCTGAGAGATGTGAACAAATGCATTTATGTTTCTTCTAAATCAACCATCCTGTGGTACTTCAAAAGAAAAAAAGGCTTAGCTTAGAACAAAAGGAATACAGCACTCTTGATTCTGTCCTGCAAGAGAAAGAGAAGGAAAACTCTTTGAACTCTTCCACTACCCCCTTGCCCCACACACCTCCAATGAACCAGCTCTATTGAAATTGGCTCCAAACAGCTACTCACAAGTGCCTTCCTCCTTTGAATCAAAATCCAGTTACGAAGCTGTACAACTTTTTTCCTGAGGAGTCACAAGATTTCCCAGCTCTTGCCTTGTTTATACTTCAGCTGTACCTGCATACACACTCCAGGAGCATTTGTTTCACTCGTTCTGTGCGACTCAGACACACAAATAGTAAACTCCTACCTGTTATTGCCCACAGTAACAGGCAGAGAACACCAAGTCCAAATGCCATGCTGCACCAGGAAGGCAGTAACAACTGCTTTTCCAACCAGCTGCCTGGAAATTATACGTCTTCTCTAATACTGTTTAGTACCCTGCTGCTTCCATGAAGCACTGCAACGGAGAGCACAGGAAAAAAAACAGGTCAGATGTGAGAATTAAAATGTCACAGTACAAGCCAATAGACAGGTTAAATGCAGGCTTCATTGTCACTTCTTGACTTCTTGCTGGATGACCTTGTAGATCAGGCAAACTGAAGACACAGATTTACCTACCTGGAAATCTCATTCTCTGGAGATACAGAAATGTCCCAGTAACAGGCTCACGCTTCGGTACCTCAAACCTCACAAATATTTGGAAAAGTTGTCAGCCACCAAAAATGACGATTTGCAGAAGAGCTTATTACTGAAACTCAAGGTTGCTGAGATACCGTGCATTTGCTGTAACCTTCACTCCTTCCCAGAAGCAGACAAATGGACCAGATACCTAACACAGACTTTCAGTCCTTTAGCCTAAGGAAAAATGCACCAGGCTCAGTATCAGAACATCACAAGGTCAGAAATAACCCTGATCTGAGGACAGAAAAATAATCTTGTTTATTTTATAGGCCTTTTTCCTCTGCACAGCCAAATTTACTATCTCTGTGCCACTAAAAGGAGCCAAGTAGCAGCTTCTACATCCTATCGAAGAGCTGACTGCAGAATCCACATGGTTACTTCTAGCAAAACTAAGAAAAACACAGAGACTATGCAAGTGATCCCAATTTTTGCAGCATTATTGTCGTGAGTTGACAAAAATAAGTACTTGTAGCAAACTGTTGCAGGTTTGGGGTTTTCTTTAAGAAAATATGAGTTACCAAAGCTATACAATGCCAAACTTTGCACTGCATGCACAATCCTCATTGAATCCTTACGGGACACACCATGTGAGGATACAGTGAATGCACAAAAGCAGCACTGTGTCCTCCCCCGCTTCTTTGTGGCTACACATCTATTGATGTTTAATTTCCACATAATAAAAGAGCTTGCGTTCACTGCAAAACTAGCTTGTACTTCCTGATATTAGGATCAGGCTCAGACAAAGCACAACCGGTCACAATTCAGTGCATAGCTTCTGATCCACAGCTGAGAATTTAACTACCAGAAATCTCATGCTTTCTTCAACAGTTCAGAGAGTAAACTCTGCTGCAGCGTATGCATGCAATGCTCCTCTGATCTTCTTGTTCCCCACAAGTGCGAGTTTCATCACATAAATACAAGAGACATGGATATTTAAGGCAGTGGCCAGCCATGAGATTCCAGTAGTTAAAAGTAACTAAGGTCACAAGATTCATTTTCTAGCCAAATCTCTACCCTTCGCCAATATCACAAAGCCTGGCATTTTTGTAACAACACCAGCAGGCAGCACTGCTGGTGATGATTTCGGAATTTCTTAGCTCTGAACAGCTCAAGTCTGACTTGTACTCTTAGCTGGAAGAGGGATAGCAGCCTTAAGAAGCATACAGGCAGGTATGGTAAAAACACGTATGTATTATACATACATTGTCTTACTCTGAAAGTCACAGTTTTCTGTTGCAGCTGGCAGCTCTTGGTGGTGCTGTAGCCAACAGAAGAAAGGGGAATTCTCAACTGATCCCTCAATACAAGTATTTTGACTTTACAATCTTTTAAACATATGCAGGTGCTGATCAGGACCACAACATCTTTTGGTAGATAGCACATGAAGTACAACAGCTTTCCGAGGAAAAGGAATTGCCTGTATCATCACCCTCTTCTCTATCTCAAATCTCACTCTGCATTTTAGTTCACCCAGACTCGAATGCAGACTCAAGTCATTTTCTCCCGTAGAGAAAGGGTTCAGCCGAGCAGAATTCTATTGGCACCTCCTACACATAATTAGACCACGGCTGTAACAGTAAGGTCATGTACAGACTGAATTACCTGTATCTGGGAATACGCTCAAATCCTAGAGCTGCAGAACAGCAAACACAGCATAAGGCAGTACCACTGTTGCCCTGAAAAGGGGTAGCAGAATCCCTTCACACTAACAAAAATCAGAGGCAGGAACAAGTGGCGTCATGTAAGCAGCAAGTGAGCAATGCCAGACAGCAGAAAACCCCAGGAGAGTGAGGGTCCTGAATGCTGGGCACAGCCACACTAGTGGCAGAAGAAAAGGCACAGAGGGACTTCTTACCTCCTTGTCCTTCTGATCATTAGCAGAGCTGGGCAACAAGCCAAAAGAAACACTGAACAGCATCTCAAACTCAAGCCACAGCTAAAGCAAAAGCCCTGGTTTTGAACTGACAGAACCTCTTGTAAAAAGCAGGAGAGTTGAGTAAATGAGCACATTATCAAGTCAGCAGTTCTACACTTAATGAAGGAGTCTACTTACACATATAGACACACACATATTTACATGTCAACATGTCAACATTTCTATTAAACATAATACAAGACAATTCTTAAGGAAATCCACTCCTCATGAAGAATTCAAATTAATTATTTCATCAGCTATTGTACCGGCATTAATACCTCAGCCAGCTCGTTAACAGCTGAGTGCTAACATTGAATTAATACTCCAGAAGAAACTAAAACAGGATTTGATGACAGTAGCACTTGTCCCTAATAACACAGAGAAAAACAGAGGGTATGGGCAGGCACTAGGAGTTCTAACATTAACAGGTACTGTATGTCCATACATAATTGAAACTGCCACAGATTAGGCACCTAAATAAAGAGGACAATTTTCAAGCCCTTCAGCAGGTGTAGAAGATATCACAGAGTCATCAATACTTATGACCTGTGCAAAGTCACCTTTCTTTCTCACACAATCTTCTAATAGGTAGCTATACTTGAAAACAAACTCACAACTATTGATGGAAGGTTCTTGTGGCCACAGGAAATAGTTATAATTGCAAATATCTCTCTGTTTTAGTCAGTCGGGCTCCCACGGGCCTTTTTCAAGGCTGACACTAGATTGGCATTTACATCCTGGCTCTAAATTATTTTCCTCAGTCAAATTCATGGCACAAACAGCAAGATAATGGTGATAAAACAACACACTGAATAGCTGAAAATACCCTGCTGTGTTACACTGGGTGAACTACATGCCCCACTAGTTCCACTGGCACCCACAGCTCCATCAACTGCTAAGTGACACCAACAGGACAAATAAAAACAGAACAGCAGTGCTTCGTGGAAAGAGTAATTTTATTCTTCATGATTTAAGCAGCCTTTATTGCAACTGCTGTGGAGAGAACAAATGACAGCGGCGAGATGCTCAGCAGGGGTACATGGTGTCAAGAATTATTTACAGGGAAGAAAAAAAATATTTAAAACCACCACTGAACAGTAGAACTGCTCTGTTGAGAAATTAAAACACTGTTATTTGTGTAAGGATTTACATCATATTATGGCATGCAATAATAAGTGAAAAAAGGTCAGAATAATTCAGGATTGTTGCAAATTAAATTCTCTCTGCTATCATCAAATACGTGCTTTACGTACACACGGAAAATGACGTGAGACCTGAAAATGGAGAGCTGGAAGGAGCAAGATGGTACCTTGCCCATTCCATGATTCAGAGGCAAGACAAAGCATCCATACATCCTCCTCTGGATTTTGAGCCAACCTGTCCTAAGCCTCTCACCATAAAGGGTATTTCAGAATTTCTCTACCTGCCTTCCTCCAGTATGTAACTATTTTTACAACAGGAAAACAGGCCGCAAAAGAAAACTACCCAACAGATGCACATAACATCAGTGTTGAGCTTTGGATGGGGAAAAGGCATTGCCTGGAAGGACATGACACATACAGAAAAGGTGGTATGAATCTTCATGCTTGCAGAGCTTAAAGTTGTTACTGTCCCACAGGTGACTGAAGGTCTGTATGACAAGGGTGTGTGGTCTCAATCCACTCTCTAGTTCAAGTCTCACTACGACAGAGAGCAGCAAGGACAGGCTGCGCTGCACCGCGGGCTCCAGCTACCTCCTGAGACAGCCTTTTGCAGCAGGGGCACAGTCTGCAGGTGAGGGCTGATGCTTCTGGAGAAACTCGAGTAAATTAAAGAGAGTTAGAAGAAAGGTACTCCCATAGACAGTTGAAGCTGGATCACGTAAGTGCACAGAACACAGAAATTTATTCTGCGTTTGTTCAAGGTCAAAAATGACTATACTACTAGTACAGCAAAAGCTTTGCTGTAACACTGGGTTGAAATGAACTATTTTTTTTCTCCACTTACAACTACAAGCCCACAAAAAAAAAAGGAACTGTTAATTGATTCAAGTTATCATTGTTGTACTGCATTTCTCAGGATTTTGACAATTCTTCCTTAAGCACCATTTCCTGAATCCTTGAAAAAGTCTCAACCTTCAGCAGAAAAAAAAATAAATTTCTTTTTTTTGCTGCAGAGAAAGCCCTACAGTTTGAACCCACAAGATTCAGTCTTTCACAGATTGTCAAGACTTCAAACAATGGTTTTTAAAAATTTATTTCAAGAAAAACTTCACGGGACAAAGTCATGACTCCATTTAAGTCAGTGTCAAGATTTAAGAGATCGCATTTATGACACTTGAACCCTTGGAATTATTAATACTGCTATTTAATATGGAATATTTAAAGAAAATTAAAAATTAAATAAACTCCTCTTGTAACTTGATCTCTACCTAAGCATCAATAGTTGAAGATCCTGAGGACAAAAGTTTGTAAATATATTACGTGGCAACTCTAGACATTGATCTGTGAAGAACTGAACACAGAGATGTTCACAGTTCAAAGAAAACTGCAGGCACTCGCTACCTCCAAAACGTAATGTACCACATAATACATGAGGTTGTCTCCAAACAACTAAAGCTTGTACCTTCGGCCAAAGCAATACCAGCTACAGAAAGGGTAGCAAAAGTTTGTGTTCTTTATTTTCCAGTGCAATTTGAATTGTTGCAACGAAATCAACTACTAGGTTTTACTTCAACATTACAGCAGTAATGGTATCCAGAATGCAAATGCTGGGGAGGAAGAAAGTGCAAAACTAGTATTTTAAAGTTTAAGTTTTACTGCAAAACTTCTCTGGAATCCACTTCATTTAAAACTAAAACCAAACTTTCTGGTTTATGGTCTTAGGATGACTTCTGTTACCTTCATTAATTAACAATACACCATACAGTAGAAGACACAACAGTCTGACACTGAAGTCAAATGCATGTGCTAGGATTTTAGATAATATTTTTCTATTAGAAAATACTATGGTGCTCTAAAACCAAAGTTAGAAGTTACATAAGTGCATCTAATTCAAGGGCTGTAGACAGTTTGATTGGCAGAAGCTGGGTCAAGCAATGTAAGTACTCAAGTCAACAAAGGTAAGTGACCATTTTGGAGGTGTCAGTACAACCACACACTCTGCAGGAAAAGAGCTGCATAAGGTGGTGTGGGTGCCATAGGAGATAGAAAAGCCAAAATCTGGCGACTACAGAAACGGTCTCTCCATTTGTGTCCTGCTATTTTATCACCTTCAAGAAAAGACTTTCAATGCAGTTGGATGCTGTACACCCATTTCTAGACTTGAAATCTTGTGTGTTGATGTAACAGCACAGAAATGAGTATATTTCTTGGACAAGAAAGGGGGGGGGGGGGGGGGGGGGGGGGATGGCTACCCCACA
>WEIS01088255.1:34368-109844 GCA_013389965.1 Todus mexicanus | reverse complement strand
CCCTTTTCTCAGCAACAAGTCAGTTGATGTTGAATGTGCTAGACTTAGCCAGAGATTTTTGGGTGAATTCCTAGACATATTGAAATCAAAGGCTAAGCTTCTTCCACTAACTTCTGTGGGACCAGATTTTCATCCTTGGGTGTTCTTGGCAGAACATTTTTTTTAGGTGCATGACAACAGTGACATTTAAACACCTGATCTCAAGATTTCCTTATAAGTTTTCTAGCCCAAGCAACTCCTTTCCTCAGCCAAAAAAGCCTGTCATGGAAGTTAATAAAATATCTGAAGATTAAATGACTAGAGCAAGTTACCGATGAAGTAAGTTTGAGAGAGATTATGAATCCTAGTTCATAATCTGGTTATGAATCCTAGTTCATAATCTAGGATACCACTGTTATTTCTGATTTTTAAATGGAAGAGCTTCTATGGTTCTTGACAGCACTGAGTGTTTGAATGAATGATGATGAGAGTAGTGCAACATTACACCATATTCATTACTCAGCTGTAACTCAAAAGCAACTTGATTATTTATTTTCCTGCTTTCCTCAAGGAGAGGAGAATATGGAATTACTGCGTATACCCTGGAAGCTACTAGTGGGTGTGTGATCTTGCCTGATCAAAAGATTGTCTGGAGCTTCTGAGATTCAGCTGTGTCATTTATGTGAGGCAAAGTTTCTTCCTTCTCCTAAAATGTAGGTAGAGAAGAAGTGGCAAGAGAGTCTGCGAGCTGGGGATTGGGATGGTGTTGATGATCAGTTTTATGGTATGTTGGTTTTCTGATGCACTGTGACATTCATGGTTTTTTTCCTTTTACAATACATGATAATTTCCTCTTTAACTACTCTTAATTTCAAATAATTAACAAAATCAGTGAATGCAACATATTCCACTATTTTTTTAATCCTGAAATTCCTATGGAAGAGTAAGCAGCTGACTAAAAGGCACACCAAGCTGCAATTTTAAAGCAGGATTAAAATTATCACTCATTTTTGTGTGACTTAAGCTGACATCAAACCCAGGATAACAGGAGGGTTCAATCAGAAAGCTTCAGATTATAAACTAACCTCAACTCAGAAATCTTAGGCCAGTTTAAGGCACAATCTTTCGGCAGAATCATTTCTCCTGTTACACTCCCTCTGAAACAAGTTTGTACTAACCAGGGAAGGTAATTTGGGATTTTTTTTGTGACATTACTATTTAAATCTACATTATCTGATGATTTCTCTTATCCAAAAAGAAGAGTAATGCTGCTGTCTAATGCAAACTGGGTTGCGTTGTGATCCGCTGAAGATAAAAGGTCAGATGAGTTGCTAGTTCATATCAGCATGGCTTTATTCAGCCCACCTTCTGCACAAGCTGAAGGTACAACTGAAGCATTTACTTGGCAAACGACACTTCTTTCGTCAGAACATATACAAATATGTTCCTTTTAAATGCTTTTCAGTTATTAATGCACAGAATAAATAAGTGCTACGTGTTCACCTGTGTTTTATCTTAACCAGCAGTAGAAGTGAGTGACTAGAAGGGCCCTGCACTGTAAATCCAAATAACAGTAATGACCAAGGTGAAGATAGAAGTACGCGTTACTCATTAGCTCATCATCTTCTGAGGAGCTCTAGCCATGGGATGCCTTGGGCTTGAGCCTTCCTGATGCCAGGGGTAAATAGCTTATCCTGCAGGAACTTGTGCCAGCAGCAGGCACGATTTATGCCAGTCTGACAGCTTGCTTTAGCTATTCATTAAATGTGTGGTTACTCATTTGCTAACAAGGCTTGATTTCCTTTCTCTTGCCCCCAGCACCCTCCCTCCGTAAGCTTTGTAAATCACATCAGAAATCATTATTTGCTGGCACAGCAGAGTCAGAAGGGACAGATACAAACTCAGGAAGCTTTGGTCAGGCTAGCTTGGGAAGTTTAACGTTCTTACAATGACATTTCAATAGGAAATTTAGGGATGAAGGAAGTGCTCAAGATCTGTTTATTACCACTAGTGGTGCTCGCTACCAAGCTGCTGAGAGGTGGATTTCTCTTCCAACCTTTTGCTGTTACGGAAAGCAATTGGTTTCAGTGGTTTTAAACAGCTCAAATAGACTTGCTGGGGGCTTTGTATTGACAGGGCTTTGAAAGGTTGATTGGCAACCTACTGAGAATAAAAGCCAGCATAAATGACATATGTCTGCTATGTAGCCAGCTGAAAGAGACTTTGAGAGTCCAGTCTCCCAACAATCCCTCTGCTGCTCAAGCCAAGAAGTCAGCAAGGGAGAGCCCAGCTCTGTTCCTAGTGATATAGGAGCACTAAGCAGCCAGTCGTGGGAGGAAAAGAACAGCCTGAGGAAACGAGCTTCATCCTGGTGCAAACTGGTGTGCTTGCACTGAAGAAGATGGGGCTGTAGTGATACCCCATCAACCTAAGAGAACAAGTGAACCAAATCCCATCAGGTGCTTTTTACTGTGGCTTGCTCCAAATTAAGTTTCCTGGTCAGTTCAAAAGATGTTGGCACATCTCCCTGAGAGCACAGAGGAGTCTCCTTCTAGATTAGGATCTAGTCTTCTGCAGAGCAACTGAGAAAGCAGATACGCTCTTGGAGAACTTTTGGTCCAAAGCAACCCGGGAGATAAATGTTTCACTTGGCTCTCCAAAGCACTGAAAAACCCCAGCTATTCATCTCCATTTTAGTATCTTCTCTAGATACTTTGTCACTTAGTGCTCAAGAAAAGAGCTCATTGCGCTTACGTGTCCTTTTTCTCCTTTCTACGTCATATTACTTAATGCCTGGCTGATATCGCTCTGAACCTTCTTCCTCCCATCTCCCTCTAATTGGAAAAACTCCCACAGTGGGAGAAAAGTAATTGTATTTTTTAATTATTATTTTTAGTTAGAAATCTTTGACTGTTTATTTTGACTTGGGTATGTTTGGGGCTGCGTTTATTTCGAGTTGGAAATCTTTATGACTATTTATTTTGAGTTAGCGACCTTTGTGGCTGTGGGGGTTTTTTTTGAGTTAGAAGTGTTTGTGGTCGTGTTTATGCCTGCTTAGCTGTACTCCCACTTTGTGCAAATGTTGCTGCCTGCAAGTGCCCGGGCCACTGGCTGCCTCCCTGTTCATGCCCAGTGATTAGAGCGGTCCCAAAATAGATTTCTTCGTGCTTGGTGGAGCCTCGTGCGCATAGAACGTGAGTTTGAAATACTGGAGTTAACAGGACACATGGGAATAGACGGCGGCACGCTTAACTCTGATCGTGGGCAGATGCTGTTCTAAATAATGGTGATAATGAGACGAGGAGAGAACTAATGGTAATGACTGGAAATACAAGACCAGTGCCTTGTATGCTCCCCAGAGTAACGCTCCTCACAAGCACCCCTAAGAGTGTCATTTCTATACTGTCCCCTCACGAGGCAACCTCGCACCCCTTTTCCCCAAGAAAACACCAGTGGTTTGTCACTGACTCTTCATCTACTAAGTGTGCTGGCAACGTTTGCCTGTTTTCTTCATCAATATTTCAAGATATTTCAATATTTTCTTCAAGAATATTTCTCCAGAGAGGAATTTGCTGCTGTCTGCGTTGAGGTGCAGGGGCTTGGTAGCTAATGGCTGAGTCAGGATCTCAAGTGAGATTTAGGTTCTCAGCTCTTACTGAGCATCAGAGAGCACCGAGCACCCAGCTGCCCCTGTTGCCCTTGCAAACATTCCCTCTTGCTAAATGATCTCCTCGGAATCCTTTTGAGTAGATTATCATTTTTACTGGATTTTGCAGTAGGTGATGGCAGCTGATAGGGACAGAATGGATCCAAAGTTAATCGTGTGTGGTCCCACAGCAGAAAAAGGACAGAGTCAGATTTTCTGTAGACTTGCTCCCCGTCACTGAAATCTTTGCCACTGAAGGAGGTCACAAAGTAAAGTGGAGACTTTCCTTTTAGCTCCCCCCACCTCCTTGTGCTCTCTCTGGTTGTATCTGTACCAGTAAGTTTAATAGGACACGATTCCGAGCACTTGACCCCAATGATCCTCGGAGGCGTTCCCTTGTGTGGGTTTGACCGTGACCAACAAAAGCTCTCCCAGATGACCTCTGGGCCTTGTTCAGGAGTTCAGAAGAGGTCGTTCCCACTGGGCAGTTCGCTTGTGGGCACCCTTTGTAAGGAGAAGGGATCTGAAGCACTATTGCTACCCAGTGAGTGACACTTTTGGCCACCAGATTTTTCAAGTTATTGGGAAGGCTGAGGAGAAGGAAACTCATCAGACTGTCAAGTAAACTCCATTTCCTCAGGCCACTCATAAAAATCCAGCCAAGTTGATACTGCTGATTTATCTTTTAGAAAACTCTAATAGCAGTTGCTGGAGAAAATGTGCTGACAACTCCCGTATTTTTGTCTGTAATTAATTAGTGCCTAAGAACATTGCATTATTTTTGACAGTCCGCTGAAGTTCTTGAATTGATATTTCTTGCAAACGGCTCCTAAGCAGAAGGAATGTATTTAAGGTCAGAGTTGATGGATTTGAAATCGTGATTTAAATAGATTATTTAATCAGCCAGCAGAAATCTTTTTACATGAATCGTTCATTTTTATTTTCTGTTTCATTTGTACTTGCTCATTTTTTTTTCCCAGAAGCAGCATCTATTCCTAGGGCGGACGTGACCAGTCAAAACATGTTCACTTACAACTCACTGACGCTTTTGAATTTAAAAACTGGGGTTACTTTGCTAAACCAGCAAATGCATGTTATCTAATTGTCTACATACTTTAATTCCAAATGAATACATACTAAGAATTCTTAGCTTTTCTTATTTTTTTTTAACTGGTGAGGTTCGCTGGATAGTTTCCTGTGGTTTTTAACCTCTGCCTCATGTCAATCTACGAAAGTGCAACTGAAATTCAGGTTAGCATTTTGAACTGCTTTTTATTTGATAAACTTAAATCACATGCATTCTTCCACAGACAAAGTCCGTTTAGCCCAGTCACTTTAATACCACCTAATAACTGATGCCTTGGAAAGAATAGAATAATGAGGTAAGCATATAATAATACCTCCCCAGTCTGCGATACTGGTCTCTGGGGATTTGCAGTATATGGAGTATGTGAACCAAATAAGCTTTTCTACATTTAATAGCCCCTGATAGATAATATGTTTTTCTCTCTTCCATTTATTTGGCCAAGTACTTTATGAACTTGGTAAGATTATTTTTTTTTTAGCACCTCTTCCCATAGCGAGTAGTTCCAGTCATGAACTGCACGTTGCATATAAAAAGCCTCTTTTTGCTGGTTTTATCTTGCCGTATGCTGGGCTTATTGATTTCATCTTATTTCTTTTAGAAGAAACAGTGAACAGTCATTTCCTAGACACTTTCTGCAAGCTAATGCAGATTTTATTGATGCCCGGCATCTCCCTCACTCATTTCTCTAGATTCTGCGGAGTCCAGGTCTGCTTAATTGTTCTTGATGTGGAATCTGCTCTGGGTCTTTGATTGTCCATTTTTATATTCTTTTTCTGTACCTGTTCTTCTTGTCCTACATTTGTTATCATGCAGAGGGAACCAGTTTGGCCACTGTTCAAGATGCGAGCGTACCATGCGTTCATACAGAAAACCTTCTCTCTCATTCTCGATTTTTCTTCTAATAATAGATTTATTTAATGTTAGAGTGCTAGGAGTCATTATAGTGCTTTACAGAGGGGAAGAATAGGTTTACACAAACTTATTTTGCATTCAGAGCTAACTGATCCGTTCAAGAACTCAGCTACAGTTAATGACTTGAACAAGCAGGTTTGGGTCACGCATCATTCGTATTTTTAGAGCTAGAAGTTCTAGAAAAGAAACATTTGTTGTGTTGTTTTTTAAATCCCGACTGATTTTATTCAAAGCAGAATGAGTTAGTTTGACACCAGTAAAGATTCATTATAATTTTATTATGGGGATTTGTGTCAGGATGAACTTTTTTCACCTGTTTTTTCTAGGAAACAAGTGATGCCAGATACCCTTGGAGAGATGATGCCAGAGTAGTAAGAATCATACTATAAAAAAAAAAAAAGAGTTCTCTTGCTCCTAATATCTTACAGGCCTATTTGAACACATTTTTCAGAGAAAGGTTAATCGTAGGAGAATTTATTCTAGCTTGACCCTGATCAGTCTCTATAGTCTTTCTTAACAGAAGAGTCTTACTATATCTTTATTAATTTTGCTCCTTTTTTTTGTTCTTCATTTGGTCAAACTTTGATACCCATCAGTATTCATAAAATGTCGCACATCATTATTTTTAACTTCTAATTATTACAAAAGTCATTGCCTGTACACAGTTTAAAAATGTTATAACAGTGGACACGTGAAATCTTTTTTGCTTTAATATTAAATCTTGCTAAAAAGAAATAGCGGCATAAATCGACGTTGCCCTTGGCAATGAAGTTTAATTCATTCGTGTTGCCATAATATGTTTTGCAAAGGTTCATGATAGATTCTGTCATCTTATTTCCATAACATTTTTGACGATCAGTGAAATCATTTTTATTTCTTGGGCCTACAAGAAAGCTGGGGAGGGACTTTTTGCAAAGGCCTGCGGTGATAGGATGAGGGGTAATGATTTGAAACTGGTGAAGGGTAGATTTAGACTGGAAATAAGAAGGAAATTCTTCACTCTGAGGGTGGTGAGACACTGGAACAGGTTGCCCAGAGAAGTTGTGGATGTTCCATCCCTGGATGTGTTCAAACCCAGGTTTCAAATCCTGGTCTAGTGGGAGATGTCCCTGCCCATGACAGGAGGGTTGGAACTAGATGATCTTTAAGGTCCCTTCCAACCCAAACCATTCTATGATTATTTCATTGGAACTGTGTCTTTTAGGCCATGTTTCTGGATTTTTTGCATTGAGCAGAATTCCGTGATACACAGCAAAGAGCCCAAATCCCTGGTTTCTTAGGAGTGCGTCCATCTCTCTAAACACAGCAGTGCAAATACGAATTTGCTCCAGTCAGACAGTAGGAAGCGTAAAATCACAACTGTTTTGTTTGACTAGAAGCAGGGTTTTCACGGATAGTAAACATTTTTTTAGATGAGCGTATTAGATAAATATTTTTAGATGATTGTTATAGTTGGAAGAAACAGGAAAGCTTCCAGGCCCACAAACCTTTTCTCCTTTATCAATATAAAAATGCATTGCTCCAAAAATCTAATGTAGCAAGTCTTATTACAAGCTGTGTTACAAATAGGCATCGAATTAAAAGACTAATAAGCTACGTTACCAATAGTCATTTATTCTAAGCAAACAATCAGGCAAGTATTTCACATTTCAAAGAAAATTTAACGATGCCTTACCTTTCCAAGGTGAAAATTCCGTAAGAACAGACCGTGAATTTTCATCCCTGGGGCAAACCTGTGCCGTGCTGTATTTAACTGACAGCTTCTCTTTGAACACTTGCCTTTCTTCCTCTTCAGGCCGTGTTGTGCATGTTGGCCTCAGCTGGGGATTCCAGCTTTGATTGTAACTGCGGAGTGAACTGGGATCTACATTTCATCAGCTCTAGGTCACCCTGTGTAATGAGGGCGTTTAGCTGGAGGGTGAACAGGCAAAGGAAACGACAGAAAGCGACCTCACTAACCTATTGAATCAGGCTGCGAATAAATATCAAATGTTTTGCAATTGTTTTCTTAAGATCTGCGATGATGAGAACATGCAATGGTTTATATCCCGATGAAAAGGCTTGAAGGACAAAGGCTGCTGCTACGCGGTAAAACGGATGAAATAACTAATTTTTCTCTCAGTCCTTTCTCGTTGCTGGTTTTTGTAATTATAACCCCAGGCATTGCGTAGAGAAGCTGCCCATTTCTAGAACAAGCTGATGCACCTTTCCAAGTACATTAGCAAAGCCTGGTATGGCTTGAGATCTGGGTATTAATCATAACATGAGCACAAGATGTTATAATTAATAGTATGACTGCAGTTGTCAAGAAAACAAAATTTGGCTTACGGTATTGGCCAGAGCTGCCTGAAATAAAAATCTCTCCCTTCTCTACGCCTGTCTTTTCTCCTTAGGTTTTCCCCATTCTCGTTTTGCTCTAACCTTGGGCTCATAAGCAGTAGGATGCTGGAGAGTATGACTCTGTCATTCAGATCCAAGTTAGGCTGTTTTCCTTCATGGTACCAATGCTGCACCTTCCTACTCAGACATTAAATGCTGTTTCCCAGGCAGAGTGGCTGGTTCTGGCGACTTTAGGATCCTTCCCCACAATGAGGATGTTGCTTTAGCCCGAGAAGTTACGGCATACATTACACAGTAAGGGAAACAGGCAGTGATGTGCTCCAAGCTACTCAGTGGGGCTGGATTTATCTCTGCGTTTCCTCTGGGCTCGGTGAGAACGAATTCAGGCGTTTGCTTGCATGTAAAGACATCGGCTGTTGCACAGGGGCACCCAGCATCTCTAGTCCTAGTCATTTCAGTGGCGTTTTCTTCCCCTTACATCAGTCAAAGAATCATTGAAGAGGCAGCTCAGTCCTCTTTCCCACACGAAGGATGTCAATAATTACAGGCTTGTGCACCGAAAGCGAAAAGAAAGATGGGAGGGAAGGAACGCATTAATTAACTACCTGAATGATCACTGTTGTTAGGAAGCTGGATACTAAAGATCTGTGATTTTGGCTAGAGACTTCCAGACTTCTGAAACAAAGCCATGATGCTAAGTGAGGGGCACTGTCACAAGGTACAATTGAAGCGATACAGAAGAATTGTGTTAGTTCGTATGCGCAGAATGTAAATAAAAATAGCGATGCTGTAACAGGTCTGGGTGTGGATTCAGGTCTCTGCAGCTGGAGTTCCCCCTCAATCAAGCTCTTTAGGAAAAAGCTGTAACAGGAATCTGGACTTGGTGCTCCAGCTCGCGTGTGCCGCGCTGCCAGGCAGGAATCACAGCCCTGACTTCAGCATCTCTTTGCCATCTGCTCCGCACCGGGAGCCTTTGACACCTGAAAATGAGATGCACCAGAGTTCGTGTTTTACTAAATCTTTCACATAAAATGCTTAAAGGGTCGTTGCCTGAGTGAGGGCTGTGGCTGCTGGGTGACGTGCTGCTGCTTCCATTTCCGTGCCAGGCATCTAACGAAGCTGTGGAAGTGGAACGGTTTCATCTGCAGTTCAGTGATGCTATTGCAGAACACTCTGCAGTGTACTCGTTCTCCAGCACGGTTTCTATCTGCTACAGGTTCACTTGAACCTTTTCTTTTATTATTTTTTTTAATGGCAATGAAGATAATCAATTTAGTATTCTTCACAATTTAATTGATAGGTGATTTCACTCCAGTTTCCAAACCATTAGAGAAGTGATAACATGCTCCAGAGTGACCATGCAGATCATATCAATTGGCTAGGAAAGCTGTTAGTCTGCTCATTTTCATGCAGATATATTGAATTTGGTATTTAAAAACCTGCATTTCCTGTTGCACAAGGTAACCTACTTAAGCCTAATCTACAGCAGGCAGTAAATAACACCAGGTTGAAGGGGCCAACTGCAAATGGACTTTGATTAAAGTGCCTTTTTGCACATCCCCTTCACAACGTTATATGAAAAAAAAAGGCCTGAATCTGAGGATGCAAGTTACCAGATGACCTGTTGCCTGCAAGAGGAAGGATTAGTGATGGTATTGTGAGGTTACATGGACACAATTACTTATTTCAGCTTCAGCTGAGATTTCTGGGCCTTTCGTATAGCCTTGGAAAAGCAGTACCCTAAAGATGTAATAAACTTGCAGACTAAAGCCAAAAGACACGTACAACTTCCCACATCTTGAGCAAAGCTACAAAGCTTAACGTGTGTGGGTTTTGTGGTTTGTTGGGTTGTTGGTTTTTTTTTTCTCCTGAGGCATACATTACTCATACAGACAAGGAGGAAAATCAGGCCACTGTAGAACTCAAGAAAGTCTGGGTGTGGCAGAACCAAACAAGTCAAGCAAATTGCGGAGATAAAGAATTCACTTAAGAAACCCCATCACCAGCAACTTACGATGCTGTAGCTTAAGGCTCCTTCTCTCCTGGCTCTAATGTTGGTTACTGAGGACAGTAGCTGTTGCCATTTGATGATGTGTCAGAAGGCCACTCAAAATTAATTTACACTCCCATTCAAGAGCCCCCCGTTGTCTCCTTACAGTTTTGCATGTTAATTGTGGCTCTTGCTGGAAGTTTTACCAGAGAAACCAGAAACTTAAGTGAAGGTGGAGAGCAACTCTCTTCCTAGGAACATTTTGGTCATAAGACAGCTTTAAATCGTGGGTTAAGATGCAAGCACAAGCTGGGCAGATGTTTGCTTATGAAGGATACGGTGTGTACAGCATAGGCTGTACTTGTGCATAGGTGATGAGTGTTTTACCATGACAAGGGGCAACGGGTGTAAGCTGGGACACAGGAGTTTCCACTTAAATATGATAAAAAACTTCTTTGCAGTGAGGGTGCCAGAGCCTGGCCCAGGCTGCCCAGGGGGGTTGTGGAGTCTCCTTCTCTGGAGACATTTCAAACCCGCCTGGACGAGTTCCTGTGGGACTTGGTCTAGCTTATCCTGCTCCAGCAGTGGGTGGATTGGACTTAGAGTAGCTTTCAAGGTCCCTTCCAATCCCTAACATTGTGTGAATCTGTGACTCCTTGGGCTGTTGTGAGCTGTATCAAGTGTCTGCATGAGTTATATTGCAGAATGCAGAGACAGCAAGTGAATGGCCTCTGTGCCACGGCTGGTCGTGCAGAGTTGCTCTCCTGTTGGCTGTAGGATGAGAAGTCTAGGCTCCCAACCAACCACTGTTTGGCAAAGTTTTCCAAGTACTTAATTTCCTCCCTTTCCTCTCAAGTGTCTGAGATAGCGTGAAAACCTGTGAACATGTTGTGAGGGGAAAAAAAAACCCAAACTGGGTTTGCATTACTTCACACCCAAGTAAGACTCGGAAGAGCTAGGAAATCTTTTTCCCACCTACATCCACGCTTTTCCCTCTCATGCCTATGTGTGCACTCCTCCTTCGTTCTTGCATAATGCTCTTGCCCTAAGAAGAGTGAGTGGGTGGGCTGAAATAAACTGCTCAGTGCTCATCTGGCCTAAAGAGCTAAATCTTTTTCAAGATTTCCCATCTCCAGTGCTTAATCACTGCACTGTTGCCTGTACCACCATTGATCATTGTGGGTATACATCTGTCTTTTCCAAACTGCCCGTTTCTGAAGGCTTACATCCAATATCCAAGCCTTAGCTGGTAAAAAATCACACTATTCTTGCTATTGCTCTGTTTTCTTTTGGGCTTCCCTAAAATCCCCCACAAATCCAAATCTTCCCCCTCTTGCGACTTTTTGCTGCTGTGATTCTGGTGCTCTCACAGGATCTGACCCATTTGGAGGGAAAAAGGGATAAAAAATAACTACATCAATTAAATTGTATTCTTAACCAAAATGAAATGAACTGGAAATTTCAGGTGAGTTTCAAGTGAGTTTATTCCCAGTGCTTAAGTCTGTCTCAGCTGTTAAATATTTAATACTGCCTTTGAGGACAGCTTTATTTTTATTTTGAATGTAGCATACAACAATTCCCAGCGTTATTTTTTAATTTTTTTTACTGGGAAATAAAACCAGGTAAAAGAGTCTGTCAAAATGGATAGATTCGGGGTTGAATCTTCCGTATACAAATTCTATCTCTAGCTTCAGATACCCTCACAAAAGGAAAAAAAAAAAAAAAAAAGAGTCCTTCCTGACACAAGATTTTATACCAGGACTGAAATTGCAGCTTTAGGGGTAGGCAGGCTATCAACAAATATACTCAGGGCACTAAGCTTAAATATAATGAGCTCTGACATCTGTGTCTAATAAGCGCTCTGTATTTGTTGTACATTGGACGAAATGGAAAGCAAGACAGTCAAGTCTAAATAATAAGGCTTGGTTTATATGCATTTTATTAGTACTCATATACAGGGAGGTCAAATCAAGTCATGCTGTTCATCCTCTTACTGAGTTACAATAAATATTTCGGAGGGATTAAAGTAAATAAAAGGAGCGTTAACTTGCTCTGCTTAGGATTTGATTTGTATATTGGAAACTATATAGTACATATTGATCGGGTTCATAAAATCATAGAATACCAGATTGGAAGAGATCTCAAGGATCACGTAATTTTCAGTTAAGTATTTTTCCATTAAGGGTTACATGGGGTTTTTTTCTTGCAATGACGTGTCCCGTGAAATGCAAGTTGTATTTCTAAGAATCAAAATGAAGAAAATAGATTTGAAAGTTCTTGAAATTTGAAGACATTGACAGTTAATGAGAGGTTTCTAGCTCAGGCTCCTTACCCACCAAATGAGATCTCATGTTAGTTTTGCAGACATAGAATAATTTTTACTACTGAGAAATTTCTGTATGTTTATGGGGGTTTTTTTGTAAAACCTGGGCTACTGTATTTACGGTATCCAACATCCTACCATGACTTGTAAAAATAAGTAAAATGTAGAAAACAAATCCACAGAAGTCTTGATGGTACCATAATTTTATAAATTGGACAGATGCCTGGCTTGCCTGGATGATGACAGATGATGATGTGCTTTTATCCCTTGTCTTTTAGTTCAGTAATGGCTCAATTCAGCATCTTTCTTCTATCTAAATCTCTGTTGCATGAGTGCGAGCAAACACAACTTCCATGCAGAACTAGAGCAGGGAGATAACTGAATGCAAAGAGACTTCTGATGATTTCAATTCTCCATGGAACTTGTAGAACAAATCCAGCACCATTTTCACAGCCGTGGTTTTCAGCCTCATGCTTTTGGTTAAAAAAGGTTAAATTTCTCTTCTGCTTCTCTTCTTTCCTCCGCCCCCATCTCCCCCGCTTGCCTTTTGTCTTGTCTGAGCACCTGGCTCTTCAGTGCAGTACATGAAACGCCTTTTGAAGGGCTCTGAGATTAAAGATTGTTACAATTAGAACAGCTCGACTGATGATCAGCTCTTACTTCCTGCATAATGAATAGGAAAATGAGTTACAGAAGACTCAGCTCAAAGCTTCAGCCAAGATTTGAACGGAATCTTTTCAAGAGTCGCTTTTATATTGTGATTTTGGTGAGGAAAAAAAAAAGAAAGGAAGCAACCTGTGGTCCTTCTCTTTGCACACTGAAGGTTCAGAGGACTTGGAGAATAGGCTCAGACTTTCAGGTGCTTGCTTAAATTGGAGCATTTCAGAGTTTTTTACTTCCTTACCTGAGACACCTTCAAACTTCAAGCCTCCTGTCAAGGCATAGTTATGATTTCAAGTGACTGAAATGCATTAATTAGGTATTAGATTGGGGCAGGGGGGAAAGCTGTACGTTTCCCCCCACACACACTGTGAGTGATGGCTGATTCAGGCATGTCAAGTAGGATGGTTATTGTCAGGTATGATTGATGTGTCTCGGTCTGTGTTGTTATCCACACCTATATGCAAAAGCATGTATTTTGCTTTAAATAGCCAAGGAGAGCTTGCATTGTCATGCTAAATGTGCTTTTAACAGCGCTAAACAACTGCATGAGCTTTTAAAGACGTTTTTGCCTCTGAAAAAGGGACACTAGTCTTTTAGGTGGTTTTGTAGAGCAGCCAACAGTCTCCTTTGGCAAGAACCTCAGAGCTATGATGGAACTCTTCTCATAAGGAAGACCATAAGACAAATAAGCTTGCGAAGAATTTGACCGTAGCTCTGCATGTGACCAGCAGTAGGGTGGTGCTTGCCAAAGGCTCGTAGAAGAGTCAATATCCCTGGCTGGAGGTGAGGCAGCAGAGAGTGCTGAAGGGAGAACACCAGGGTTGATCTGTCTTCAAAACTGAGCCAAGCCTTTCCCATAATGGAAATAACCAAGGGAAAGGGAGCACCCTTTGCTCTCTGCGGTTGTGCTGCGTTAAGGGTTGGCAAGGTTTCTCCCACCCAAAATGATTCTCTAGTAGTGTGTATGTCTCTAAGCCACCTGGGGGGTTTGGTATCTCGTTTCCAATTTTGAGACGACTCTTTTCTAGAGCTACTCAGGATTCACATATTTGATCAGTGGTGCTATAAAATGACACACTCTCTCTGCCCTCAGGAACTAAAAGTACTTCAGAGCATTCTGGATGTGCTGTGTTTCTTGTGCTGCTGGGTATCTCAGCCCATATTTATTGGGGGAAAAATGCAGAGTGAGTATTTAATATGAGGAAATAATTGT
Source organism: Todus mexicanus (assembly GCA_013389965.1). Taxonomy (NCBI): domain Eukaryota; kingdom Metazoa; phylum Chordata; class Aves; order Coraciiformes; family Todidae; genus Todus; species Todus mexicanus. Next base: position 95,691 of record WEIS01088255.1, on the reverse strand, counting down.
CCTGCTTTATGACTCACTAGCTACTTGCTCTTTATGTTTATTTTCAGCTATAACAGGAATGAAATTATGTGGGGAAATGATTTACCAGCTTCCAGCAGTTACATCACCTGCCAGCTTAAAGAAATATTTAGAATTACAACACTCTGAAAAGCAGTTTGGGCTCACCCATCAGACACGTAAAGGCTCGGTACACGGTCCTCCATCACAAAAACTTGCAACGAGGTTTTTATTCTGTCTGAATGCTCCATAAACAGCTTAGGGCAGTTTAATACTTTTCACATTTCTCACTGTTTATGCCCATGTTACCTGGTATGATTGTGTCCTGTAGAGACTCAGTCTTCACTGCCTATAATGTAGAGGATTCAGCCTGACCTCTGTGCTTAATATAAAGGAGTACTGTAGTGGAAAAAAAAAAGGAGATTTTTCAGGTTCAAGGTACCACATTAATACTTGTAATTGCCAAGTGCTCCAAGAGTAGGTCAGTGCTTAGGAAAGGCCTTGAAATCATCTCCTCTTAGTTCTCTGTCCTTGCTGGTAGCACTAAACTGCGTGCTAGGACCCCATGGAGCTCAGCATGTGCCACGAGTCCTGGTTCTTTCATGCAGGATGTGACTGGGTATTACCAGAGCCTGTGTGCTGGGATTTCTCTCTCATGGAAATACAGGAGGCAACCAAGGGATGTCTTATCCCACTATGGAATTGGGGTAAGTGCAGGTGCCAACCTGCCACCAAGGAAGTGCTCACAGGTTTCAGACACAGCCTGTACATCCTTGGGAAATTTCCCCAAGGCTTTAGAGGACCTGGGTCGTAATCCTTCCATACCTCAGTGTCCCTGCCTGTTCAGTACGTGTACCACTAACCTCTTTCCTATGTTTGAGGAAACCTCACTATTTCCACTGTGGAGTCCTTATATCTTCATCTAAGAAGAAAATCTTGCTGTGTTTCTGAAAGAACTACCCACAGCACGGTGAGCTGTTTCTGCTCTAACATTAAGCTTTTGTCTTACACAAAAAGGATGATACAAAAATGGGGAAACCTGTTCCCCCTGTGGATCCTTTCTGTTTGTTGAAGGTGCATCAGCATCCACAGCTCTGCAGGTAATAAATCTTCATTGTGTTCAATTCTGTGCGGGGCAACTTGTCAAGCTAGTTCAAGAGTAATTAGTCAACATTTCCAGTGCACAGATTCAAAACATTCAGGAATAAGGAGATCTTTGCTTTTCTCGCCTAACGATTAATTATGTCAAGAATAATCATCCCCCTAGAGCCAGGAGGGAAGAAAAATAACTGATCGTAGCTTGTTGTGCTTATCCGTCTAGAATCCAAGGCACGAATCAGAGGCTGCTCCTGACGCAGCACTGTGGTCCTTTATTCCACCCCGAACAAAATCCCACTGTGACGTGTCAGTACAATATTTGCTTTGTGCTGATTGCATCCCAGGCTGCTGAACAGAGAGCAGGGAGCCAAGAAATCCCCATGCTGGTAATAACCCTCCCTTATCAACGTGGTGGCATCAGCAGTGACTGCACGTTGGTACAGTTCCGCTCTGCTCAGGTTTTAGCTTAATTTTTAAGCTTCACCTCCATCTTGTGGTTAGGCTAGACATTGCATGCAAGGTGGGTTGCTTGCTGTCTTAGAATCATAGAATCAGTTTGATTGGAAGAGATTATCAAGTCTAACCATTAACCCAGCACTGCCAGGGCACCACTACCCCATGTCCCTCAGCACCAGATCTCCACGGCTTTGAAACCCCTCCAGGGATCATGGGGACTCTGCTACTGCCCTGGGCAGCCTGAGCCAGGCACACAGCCCTGCCCTCTTCCTTTGCCATACCTTGGCTATTCATAAACAGTTCGTTTTTATTATTATAGCACTCGTTTTTTCCAGGTTAATAAGCCACATTAGGGAAGCAGCGTGAGTGAGCTGCCCATAGGGAGAAGGAGGACGATGGGTGCCTTTTCACAGCAAAGAGCCATTGTATTAGTTCATCTGCTAAATGAGATCTCCCTTATCACAGCATCATTGGAGTCTGGAGAACGTATGAGGAGAGGCTGAGGGAGCTCAGATTGTTTAACCTAAAGAAGAGGTGGCTGAGCGGAGACCTTATTGCTCTCTACAGCTACCTGAAAGGAGGTTGTAATGTGGCCAGTGTTGGTCTATCCTCCCAGGTAACTAGTGATAGGACAAAAGGAAAAGCCCTCAACTTGTGGCAGAGGAGATTTAAATTGGATTTTGAGAAAAATTTCTTCACAGGAAAAGCGGTGAGGCATTGGAACAGGCTGCCCAGGACAGTGGTGGAGTCCCCATCTCTGGAGGTGTTCAAAAAACAAGTAGGTGTAGCATTCGGGATATGGTCTAGTGGTCATGGAGGTGTTCGGTTGAAGGTTGGGCTTGATGATCTTAGAGGTCTTTTCCAACCTTAATAATTCTATGATCTATCCTTGAGTTGCCACTGTCCAGTCCAGCCTGACTTGCCACTTCCTTCAACACCTGTGAACCCTCTCTTCTGAAGGCACAGGGAAGCTTTCCCTCACTGGGGAACATCTCGTCTAGTCTTTCAATATTTCGTTATTGATGTATGGGTTAGGAAATTGCTTTTCAATAATACAAGGGGGGAAAAAAGTACAAATTAAATACATCTTGTGACTAGAGAGCCTTCATTTTAAAGAATTACCTAGGTGAGGGCCATAAAAAGCTGTGAAGAGGTATATATTTTTTCTATTACCAGATCAAGTGGTGTTAATGGGAGTCTAATTTCTGTTTGGATGAAGGAGAAATGTGCCTCTTCCTATATAGTGTAGTTGGTAATTTGTGACTCAAGTTTAAAAAACATCTTTTATTATTTTCTCCTCAGAAGGCTTGATAATGTAGGAAAAGAAAGGATCAGTTAGTTTCCTGGTGCTTTAATGGTCCAGAAAATAAGATTTAATCAGGTTAATTTATCTTGTCCATGGGTTCTGATCCTGTACCATTAAAGTCGGTGGCAATTTTGTTATTGACTTAAAGACGTTCAAGTTAAAATTTAAACGTGAAAGGATGCCTTATAAAAGGATATTAAAATGGTGGACAACTCACCGAATTACTAATACCAGGTCTCATTAATCAAGTCAGAATTGTTAAATGTTTCTATTACAACTGTTTTCTTGCCTGGAAGATGGCAAGTCCTAGCTCAGTAACTCAGTTTATATCCTAGAAAATAAATGCTCTTAAAGAAACAATCGATGCGAAGATGCCTGTGAGGGGCTGTATTGAACTTGGATTTGTCTCCTCGTAGTAATCAGGGAATTTCTCCTTTTAGTATCACCCGCCTGTGCCTTCTGAGGTACCTGTTCTTTCGCTTTTTGTGGTCTGAAGTCCTTTTGTTCATTGTTTTATCACAAAATTGAGCTAATCATCTCCCTTACGAGAGGCAGCTGCATTCAGGAGACAGCGAACAGAGTATTTGGTTCATTCTTTGGATCTTCGTTAGTGCAAACTTGGCCCTTCTCTGTCAGTTTGGTAAAATGGACAAAATAAGAGGAAAGAATCTGAAATGGGTTTCTGAAAATCATGATGTGCGGTGTGGATGCCTCCAGTAACCACATCATTTTACCACAACATTTTTAACCATCTTCAAGGAAGAAAACGTTGCTCCGCTGAACACGCTCGGCTTTTGAATTCACTAGGGCTCCTTCACCATACCGTACAAAAAGATTGCTCTGAAAGTGAGCTGCGGTGCCCACGTTATCGTTTAATTATCCTGAAATAACAGTTTTGTTACTAATTGCATAATAGCACCATCCACCCTTTACTGCAATTAAATTTGCAGCACCCGACTATTAGAAACTGTTGTCATAATAAGGGTAGCTTCCTTTATTTGCTTATGCTGAGTTGCAGAATCTATAATTATATGCACGGATCATCAATTTTAGACTTGTTTGTATAATTATAAGTAATTGAACATGAAAGCAATTTGGGGATATCAGGCTGTAAAGTACTCTGTCTATTGTGGAGTTGGAATAATTAGGAGATTAGAGGGATGATTATCAGTTAAGGAAGAGCTTCACAATTTTGCAGGAATTTAAATACAAACAAAACCCCCACTTCACGGGTTCAGCGGTAGCTTGCCTTGCTTACAGAGAGCAAGAGTGGGATTTTCAAAGTTACTCGTCTACATGTGCATCCAGAATGATTTTTGGGTTGGTTCAGTCTGTCGATAAATTAGCCCGGTCGTTCTCCCAGTAATACATTTTATGGACTGTATTTGTTACTGTGAATTCAGGCGTGTTAATAGCGTTATTAAACTCGCTAACGATACATTTTATTGCTAAAAAGCAAAAGGGCTGTTAAAGATAAACCATATGTAATTCCTTGGCAATCATTGTGCATAGAGAAGAGCTGCTTAGTTGAAAGGAAGAAATTGCTGAAAAGGTCGGTGCAGAGGGAAACTACCGTTCTTCCAAGCATCAGAAAGGTATGTCACAAAAAATACAGGTATATGAAGGTACATACGTATTTAAATGGTCTTAGGTCAAATTTTCTGTCTTAGATTTTCTGTCTCACCAGAGAGCAGATGCTCTGAGCTCCGCAACTCTGCCAGTGTTACCCCAGGCAAGGTGTTGGGATGTTTTTACGTGCTTTCTCACAAGGATGCTGCTGTTAAAAGTCATAGCGTGGTGGTCAGCTTCTTCCTCCTGATGGGGAGCAGAGGAGAGAGACCTGCCTGGCTACTCTGGGCTCAGAAACAAAAACAAGCTCAGCAATCAGGAACTGATCACTGATCATCTCATTTCTTTTTATTGATATTTCTGCGTCTGCCAGTTGTGGTAGTTGGGTAATCAGAATCCCTCCCCACCCAAGGGGAGTGCTTGGAGTGTTCTGGTGCCTCTCCCCCTCAGAGTCCTCAGCCCAGCAGAGACAGGGACCTGGTGGAGTGGGGCCAGAGGAGGCCCCAGCAATGCTGGGAGAGCTGGAACCCCTCTGCTGGGAGGCCAGGCTGGGAGAGCTGGGGGGGTTCAGCCTGGAGAAGAGAAGGCTCCGCGCAGACCTTCTGGGGGCCTTGCAGGGCTTCAAGGGGCCTGGCAGAAAGATGGGGACAGACTTTGGAGCAGGGCCTGTGGGGACAGGACAAGGGGGGTTGGTTTAAACTCCAAGGGAGATTTAGACTAGAGAGAAGGGAGAAATTTTTGATCCTGAGTGTGGTGAAACACTGACCCGGGTTGCCCCAAGAGGTGGTGGCTGCCCCATCTCTGTCGCCATTGCAGGGGAGGTTGTTGGGGGCTCTGAGCAACCTGCTCTAGTTGCAGATGGCCCTGCTCCCTGCAGGGACAGGGTTGCACTGGATGAGCTTTAAAGGTCTCTTCCAACCCCAATCATTCTATGATTCTTTGATATTTATTCAAGTCAGCTGGTTATTTTGGGGATCTCAACGTGGCTCTGATCACAGGAGACGGGTAGTTGGGACTAGATTACAAAACTGTTTGAAGGAAGAATGATTTCTGTAGTTCCCACCTCCAAGGGCAGCGACTGGAAATTAAACACTTCATAGAATTTCTTTTTACTCCCAAGAGGGAACCATCTTCTAGAAGCTTGCATCAGCATATTTTACTTATATTTCATTTTTCTTACCTAAAATACATAAACCCAATAAATGTTGAAAATCTAAGCAAATTCCTTTGAATTAATACAGTTTTCTACCAACACTGGAAATTCAAAGTGAGCCAAACTCATAAAACACAAAACAGGGAAGGAGATTTGCTCACAGTTGGATCCGTGACTATTTTTAGTGTTGATGGTGAGATTTCGAGCCTAGATAGGTTAGCTATTATTGCCCAGCTCGGTGGGGTTTGAAAGTGCCCCTGTGTGCCATATAGTTTATGTTGCACTGACATCTGCTGGCAAGAGGAACTCCCAAGTTTCAGTCCAATCCAAACACTCTTCTCATTTCTAATAAACGCAGCATATTGGAAAAATAAATGGTCGTGGAAGATTTGGGGCTTATTAATGTTGCCACGGGATAAATATTAAGTAATAATTAAAAGGTGGTGATAATAAAACCCAAGTAGCAACTGTTAAGTGGTAATTAAAGTTGGGAGGTGGGAACTTAAATAAGGATGAAGATGCGAGTTCAAGGCATTCATTTGAGTTCTGTCATCTTTCCAAAATAATTCTCAAGAAAAACTGTTTCATATGTCCTAATAAAGTTATTAAGCACTAATACAGCTCTTGGAAATACTGCAAGGGAGAATTCTCTTCTGCTCTCTCCTAATTAGGATTCAAAAATGTGAAAAGGATCCTCATCTTTCTTTCGCACCCCTGTTTTTCCCCTCCTCTTTTCTGCTACACTGCCTCCAGTGAGAGTCCCAGGCTTGCAACTGGCTGCTGTCAGAGCGCTCTCATGATTCCCAGAGCAGTGTCAAAACCAAGGGCTTAAAATTATGGGACATCGCCTAGAAAATGCTAAAACTCCCGAGGTGTTTTTAAATAAAATGTGCAGTGCTTTCTATTTGCACTCTGGAGTTTGAGAGGGTGCACATCTTCAGGACTATCTGTATAGTTCCAAGGACGAAGGTTTTCTTCTCTGTACTTTCTTTGTTTTTCATCAGTAAACTCCAGTCCTGATGCATTCACCTGGTTCCACAAGCTGGGACCTCCAGAGAGCTGCCAACTCCTGAGGGAGTTCCAGGAGAGCTGCAGCTTGGCTGCACTGAGCATCTGGAGAAATGCGAATCTCCCCACACCCAAACCCTCTCCATGTTTGTACCTTGGTGTTCAGCCAAACCTTTGCATTCCTGTAAAAGAATCACCTCATTTATGGCCCCCAACAAGTGACCTTCAATAGCGTTTCACTTTTCTTGAGTGTATGCATTAAGATCTTCAGAGAAATTATTCCCAGGATAATGTTTCTTGTTGTTAGCCTCAATAAGCAACAGCTTAAACTCTCCGTGAACTTGCCAGATTTTTACAAGGCAAACGCTATTTTCTGACAGGCAGGGCTTGTAATTCTTGGATATCTGCTAGGGGGCAATATCTGTTCAATAATATCATCCTGTTCTGCGTGACTTACGCTAGGATCTGTAACAGTGGTACGGTGAGGAGAATGCATGTAATAATTATATACAGAATTTCCGTGCTTGTAGGAGGTGAACGATAAATAACACTAAGATGCATAGACAGCGAAGGAACAACGATGGCTGGAGATCCTGCTTGTACTTAGATGAGAAGGTGCTGATTTTGTAGCTTCACATAGGCAAGTATTCATGTGGCAGATACATGCACAGCCGAGTGTTCAACTTCATCCTACAGAGTGCAGACAGAGCCTGTAGGTAAGTAAGATTCTGCACAAATGTAGTTTCCATGGCACAGGGAAGTCTGGTGGCTAAATAGCAAACAAAGCCTTGTGCAGAAATTCAGTCTCTTTGCGCTGCGTCTTGTGGTCATTGGCAGGTGTAAAATCATTCCTCGTTCTAGTGATCGAATAGGACACCAGAAAACACCTATTCTGTGCACGTAAAAAGGTGTTTTGCGTTTATTGACCAGACCGTGGAGGGGAGAGGATTTGTACTCGGGTTTAATGCAAGTGTAGGTCTGGTCACAAATTCAAGATCGAAGAAATAAAAAAGACGGCATGTCTCTTCACAATTCAGAAACTTTACAGGCAGTAGGGTGCAATAAATGCACGTTAGGTAACATACTTAGTTTTCTATCTTTATTAGCATCTTTGACTGTTATCTTACAGAATCACAGGATCTCCAAGGTTGGGAAAGACCTTTAAGATCATCTAGTCTAATCGTTAACCCAACACTGACAACCTTATGCCGAGCCTACCCTTATGTTTGGGTGATCATGGCAGCGACAACACGTCCTATTACTGTCCTGCTCCTGCTGAGCTCCAGCACATTTCACTTAGGAGAAATAGATGAGAAATTAGTCTAACCACTTCAAACAGTGTTGCTCTTATAATATTTGATCATTTGTGAAATGTGGGAACGCAGATTTCACGTATTTGTTCTCGGAGGTTCTCACGCGCTGGCAGATGGTTAGTGTACCCACCGGGAACTTACATTTTATGAGTGCTAAACTGGATTTGCAAAAAAAAAGAAAGAAATTTGCCGTGCAGATAATTCAAGAGAGAAATGATAGAAATAATTCCGTTTCTTTTATTAAAAAGCATTTATCACCACCCTATCCTTTTAAAACTAATATACAAGTGTGGGTGCATTTGGCAGAGCGTGAATTTTATAACAGGCAGCGACAGAAGTGAGTTCTTTTACTTACTCGGGTAGTCAGATTGAATTCTTTACAGGATACAGGCCCTGGGGAGTGTGATGAGTGGTTTAATTAGTTTTAAACCATCGTATTTAATCAAGCACTGTGCGTTTTTAAACTGCTACATTCATTCCACTTCTAGGAAGACTCTTTCAGATCTTTTTATCATTAGTCGTTTATGAGGCTTTGGAGCTTTAGATTCAGTGCGAAGCGAATCTCTTTTAATTGACATCACCATGCACTAAAACTAACTGATTATTCTCAAAGTCATACCTTAGACATAAACTCAGCTCACGAAAAGGAAGAGCCATTAGACATTTCCGAGCTATAATGATAATTGGGATATGGTTCATCTGTAAAGCATCCAGAGTTCATTCCATTTATCCCTATGATGAGAAGCTCTAAAAGATGTACGTGATAGGACAGTGGGCAAAAAAAAAAAAGCAACAAAATACACCCAGAACAATTTCATTTTGATGAGCAAATCCTTGTGTCACAGCTGCTATAGGACGACTGAAATGTTTGGTTTATATTTTTATAGCTTTGTTCATTGAGCAGTTACCGAAGTAAAATAATGACATCTAAACCCCTTATAGTTATACTAAATAAGCTTTGATCAATTTAAAGGGAAGAAAAAAAGGTAAAGATTCTTCCTATGTTGTGATTGTCTTATTAGGTGCAAAGGAAAGTACATAAACTACAGCTTTCTTGACCTTCTGTGTGCAAGCAGCATGTTTGCAAGCGAAGAAGCTGGTTTGAGCCGTATTCTTTGCTGCATTAAGCAGGTTTGAGCTTTGCTGACGCTATAAATCCAACGGGGCACAGTCTGATTCTTATTTGGACACAGGGCCTCTGCCAGAGGCTCCCTACAAGATGCGAAGAGGATCCGGAGCAGAGTCTGTGTCGAAGATTAGACTGTGTAGTAGCCAAGAGGTCCTGCAGACCTGCTGGCTGCCCTCGATAGGTGTGTACCTGCTCTGCAGCTGTCTGGTGTTGGGGGAGCGTCTGGATCCTGGAAATAATGACCTCGTATTGAAATGATCTTGGTTGTGTGACGTCTGTTAGTACAAGTATTGTGCTGTTCAGAGGTTCAGGAAAATGTGTTGGACATTTGAGGTCAGTTTTGGTATTCTCCTCTGAAACTGCACGGGCAAAATGTGTCCTTTTTTAACAAGCATTGAGTTAATCCTAAAAATCGTTTAAGCTGCTTTTTTCACAAAAGGTTTGTATAGTGGATTCCAGGGCAAGTCTTTTGGAGAAGTCTCTCCTTGTTGAGCAATGGCTGGCACAAAATTTTGAAGCATGAGGTCTTAGGGGTTTAAAAAAGGGCTTTTTTCCTTCATACTTATGACAAATCTAAGTAGCAAATTAGTTTAGAAGAGTCTACACCATCTGTAAGAGAAAACAAGGGACAGTATTTTTCTTTACTTCATGGACGGCATCACCATGCCTGAGTATTTCAGAATGATGTATGATTATCAGCCTTCAGTCTTTATTAATTGCAGTGATGATACGATAAAATGTAGACGTTCTGGCAAACTGGAGCCTCTTTAAGTGGCCCCAGCGCAAGCACAATCCTTACCTTAAAAGGTTCACAATCTGAAGAGACAAGATGGCCAAGGAGATGAAGGGAGGTGCTCGCTGAGGGAGAGGTGAAGTGACTTACACAAAGTCACCCAACTCATTTATAACAGAGCTAAAAATGCACATCTCGGTGTCCTCAGAGCTAGGTGGAGGTTTTCTCGCCAGTGACAGATTTAAGGTTTGCTGTCTCGCAGTCCTTCTGATCTAGTCTCAGGATTCACAACATCGCAGTAAAATTTACAGTGATTGCTTCTAACCCTGGAAGGAATTAAGGGTTCAGTTCTGAAAAAAAATATAGGAGTCTTCCGTATGGGAACGCTGTATGGGGTCGTTTTTAGGTGCTTCCAAAATAGTATCAGTCAATTCTCTAGCTAGTACATAAAATAGGGTGAGTAATTTCCTCCCCCTACAACTCTTAAGCCACTTTGGGTTTTCTGTGTATGTGTAATATCCAGTACACGATGGTATGCCTGTGGGCTAAATGTTTTACTGGCTTTTGTTAAAAGAAGTACAAAGTGAAACCACCTCTGGTTCATGACTTCGTGCCAGACTAGCAAAAAGCTCTCCAGCAAAATGATTTCTTTTTTTTTTTTCCCCCTACCTGCAAATGCTGATTCATCAGAATTACGATGTTCTTTTGGAACGAGTTCAAAGCAGACAAGAAATTACAACACTCTTTGGAGAGAATTCAAAACAGATCAAGAAGGCCAGCGAACTTTTGCTGGAAATCTTTCTGGTTTCCTTTGCCTGGCTTCTTGGCATCTTTTTAAAGGTCTGACTTTTAAAGGAGCTGAGAGCTTGGAGCACTGATAGTGCTGGTTCCCCAGCTCCCTGGTGGGCACCTCCTCTGTAAGTTCCACTTGCTCAGACAACGGCTTATCCTCTCAGCTTCGGGTGAGGACGAAGAGCACATAGGAGAGGAGTGGATCCCCTGATCCACTTGGCTAGGCGAAGATGGGTGTCACTTGCCTACAGATGTGTCTGTAGACAAGGAGATGCAGATGTGTGCAGTGAAAATCTGGGCCCTGATCCTCCTCCTTCTGCTTCTCCTGGATTCACTAATGCATAACATTTTTAATGTGTCCTTTTTTGTGGAGAATTGGGGTTTGGGAGAATAAAATGCAGGGTGTTTGGTTTTTTTCTTCCATGGCACAACAAAAGCAGACAGAAAACTCCACAAGTTGCAATTAGCTTCTTCCCCTCTTGCCACCCCCACCTCTGCTCTGTGATATATTTACACTTTAGAAAGAGATGATACTCTCAATATTCTTCACTCAGATGTAATTCTGGTGAGTGTTGGCTGGGGGAAGACTTTCAGCATGAAAGCTGCTCAGCAGTAGGAAGGTCTGGGACTTGCTGCCACCCACAGAACAACGCAGGCTGGCGAAGAACCCAGAGTCTCCAGGCTAAGGCCCAGATGTTTTGCACTGGTTGCAGAAGGAGGCTTTCCTGAAATGCCAGCACTGTGGAGCGCGGCTGTGAAGTGATATGTCCTAATAAGCCTGTCTGAAGTCCTGACCAAAGGACCACAAAGGCTTGCTGAGACCAAGGCTGCAGCTTGCAGCGCTGCAGAGATTTCAGGATAAAAGAAATCAGGTTCCTGCTGCCATGAGCTCTCCATCCCCTGCTATGGAGGTACTTTAACCTCTCTTCCTTCTTAACTGGACAATCTACCCCATCCCTCTCTGAGGCACAGTACAGAACCCAGAACATTTTTGATGTGGTTTTCTTTGTAGTCCCTTTAATATTATTTCGCTCTGAATGAAAAGATAGAGGCTAATTTTTTTTTTCTTTATATATGGTATGATAATTTTCTATTTCACAGTGTTGGAAACCACCTTGGACTATGCATTAATTCTGCTGTTGAAAGAAACAAGTCTGGTTTAATAGTTACAAAATGATCTTGTGGCAATGAGGACATGAATTCATAAGGCTGAAGTTTTGCTGCGAGGGAAGGGAGGTGACTCTCTAGATGGACATGACTGAAGCAGTGACCTTATTGAGTGCAAAGGTCCAGGTCTCAGTAGTGAATGTATAGAAGAGGATGGAGATTGGGACCTGGGGCCATAAACTGACCCACGTTTTACCAAAAGAACAAATAACCCACTGCTCTTCTTTGACTTTTAAGCATTCCTGAGGGGCTCCTTTGAAGGATTTGAGAGTCCATTTTCCTGTTGTGGCTGGATGTGGGAATGTGTGTTGAGGTTGCCAGGCAAGATCCTTCTCTAAGACAAGGCCTCAAAGGCTAAAGTCCTTATCTTCGTGGTCGGAGATGTTACTGTTTTTAAAACCAGGAATTCTGTACATGTGAGATTCTTGTTTTGGTTTATGTGTCCGGTTAGTTGGCTTGTTGTGACTTCCCTCTTACCCTTAATAATTGTGGCTCCTTTCCTTTATCACGCCCAGGGATTTCATGCGGGAGGTTTGGTTCACAAGCAGCTTTGATCTCTTCTGTAGCAGCTACTGGTGCATCACACAGTTCTGCATCATGTGTAAAACTCTCTTCAGGGTAGAATCAAATCCTACGGAGATTCTTGCAGGGTGTTTCCTATAGCATCTCCTTCCACCTCCTGTGGAGGTGCGACCTTTTTTCATTGGCAATTTTAGGAGTCGTTCATACGTGTTGTCATTTGTTTGTGGCATATTAGACAGTAGCTCTGCAGCTGAGTTTAGCTGAGTCGCCTTTTTGTGTGTGTGTTAGTTCAGTTCAGGTTTGGATTTTTTGTTTTATGTCTTTGAATAAGTTTAAGAAACCAAAAACTTTAGTGTTACCAAGAAGTGAACACTTTCTTTTTTTTTGTGGTGGGAGCATCATTGCTTTAACTTTGAGATTGAAGAAGCAAAAGGGCTCCTAATTGCCAGGATATAGAAGGCAAGAAGGTCTCATTGCATTGCAAAAGTAGCATTTGGGTTTGTTTTTTTAAATATGGGTTTAAGTTGCCTGTGTGAAAAACTGCATAATGCAAACTATATTAGTAAATCAATTGAAGTATTACAGACAAAAGATGGAATTCAGAAGCTCTCTCTATCTTGTAGTCCCCTGAAATGCCTCATTACTTAGCGATACTTAATCAAATTTAATCTACAGTAAATCTCCCTGTGTCATTAAAATTCTGCTAGGCATTACTTTCGCATTATTTCTAGGGACTTTGAATTAGGCAGTGTTTTGGATTTGTTATTTTTAAATGTGTTATGTTGAGGAAAGGAAGAATAACTTGATGGGCTTTCTTCACAGAGAGAAGAATTGGGCTGAGGGAAGAACTTCTCTTTACAGGAGCAGATAAGCACAGGCCTCTTACGGTGAAACTGGGCACTGCTGTGTGTCAGGCCCCCAAAGATGTTCATGAGATGACCATCAGATGTTGCTTTCCTAACTGTTCAGAAAGTACTCAGTAGCAATAGTCCATTTGAGTTGCTGCTTCTTCAGCTGGTGATTTATAGAGGGCAACTCTGGTACATGCCGCTGCCTTCACTAGACACGTAATAGATTTTGATTCAGATCCCTGTTGTATGGACTTTACTCTGGTTTTAAACTCCCCTTTTTCTCTTTGTTGTAAAGGTTTCTGTGCCAAAGTGAGATAGGAAGTTAAAAAGTCTGATGTGTTTTTTCCAGAGGTCGATAGTTTTAAGACAGTCAAATCCCAGAAATCAATATATTCCATCAGCTTTCTGCTTTAAGTCTTTTTATTCATAGAATGGGTGGGGTTGGAAAGGACTTCAAAGACTATCTAGTTCCAGCCCCTCTGCCATGGCAGGGACACCACCTACTAGACCAGGTTGTTCAAGGCCCTGCCCAGCCTGGTCTGGAACACATCGAGTGATGGAGCATCCACAACTTCTCTGGGCAACCCGTTCCAGTGTCTCACCGCTCTCCGAGTGAAGAACTTTTTCACATACCAGTTTTCATTTAGAGTCCAACACCAAATCCATCCCATCACTGATTCCCCCCTGAGTTTGGGGACTCCCATGCTGAAATTTCCAGCGATCCCAGTGGACTTGGATGACATTCACAACAAAAATGGAAAAAAGGAAATGATAATTTCATTTAGGTTTCCCTGCATGTGCTTTCCATGGGGTTAGTGGAATGGATAAGGAGAAGGCAGCTTGCTTGGAGAGCATCAGGGTGGTGTCATACTCAAAGCTGAGAGATTTTCAGAGAGGAAGAAGGTGAAGGAATCCCAAGAGACAGCCAGGGCCCAAGTTCTGGTGCTATCTGCTGGGATATCAACCCGTATTTGTATCGCTGACCACAAGCACCTCCAGCTCAGGATGAGCAAAAAGGGCACATAAATGGCAGGGTCAAGGGATGCACCTTTCCCTCCAGTAGCACTTTTTTTTCCTGAGCTTATTTTCTGGTGCACTGGCTTCTGTGGTCACAGCTCCCTCCTCAGTGGAGGATGACAATACACAGTGACCAGGGGACACTTTGAAAGGCTGGAAGATTTGTATCTGAAAGTGCTCAGGGTTGAAGGAAAGTTTCAGAGGGAAAAATACCTCCACAACTTCTCTGGGCAAAGTGCTGAGGAGCTCCCCATTCCCTCTGTGGGTCTGTGCACCTCCATTAATGCCTCGTCTAGCAAGATTCTGGTCTTTGGGTAGCTCTTGGGATGCATTTTGGCAGTTTCGGTAACACCTTGGATCCATAAAGAGAATTCTAAGCAGGAGCCGTGTTGTGTAGAGACCAGGCTGCTGGTAGCAAGAGACATTTGGTGTAGGGAAATAGGGGAAGGGGCATCCTGGGAGAAAAGAATGAACAATTACATGAATTAATCTGTAAAATCACTGAATTGGTAAAAATGAGACTAGCTACTTCATTACACAATTTAGATAGAAAACGATTAATAAGTAAAACTGATAAGGGAAGACATTATTAGAAGCAATTTGTGAAAGAAGTTGGAAGTCAACTAGAAGCAGTCTATCAACTGAAGAAAATGAAACAAACGTGGTCCTGGGGGGAGAGGGGAATGTAAGGAGTATAGTTAACCACATGTGGACAGGGAGGGCATGGCAGCACCCACCAGAGATGGAGATCTTTCTGTTGGGGCTCACGTCCTAACACCACACCTGGCCATGCTGATGGGACATCCAACCCATGGCTACACTGGGAGGAGTCTGTCACTATGGTCAGATGCACCACAGCAATGAATCCAAATGCTCCCTAAGTTAGGCAGGGAGGAGGAAGAACTGGCTTCAGCAAGGTTTTAAACCGGACACAAACTCCATGGTTGATCCCACCATGACAAAGGCCAAGAGGTCTCTGTGCTGCGCTTGCATTTATAAACAGCTCCATGCTGATTTTTCATGTGTTCTTCACAATAAAGACTTTCCAGAACATTATAACAGAGCTGGTCTAACCCAAAATCTCAGATCCAAATAGTTTTATCAGATTACTTTAGACTTTATGAAACTCTGAGATGTTCTCCTGATTGTGAACAACTTTGAACCTTGGAGAAAACTTGTAAGGGACTTGAATTTGAGTTTTAAAATTTTATCTAATTTTTTTTTTTTACTATTGAAATTTCTTCCCCTCCTATCTGCTAAACTCATATTCATACCTATCCTTTTCTCCCCAGCAGCCATTCCCTTACTGAGGGCATGTTGTAGCCTATTCGCCTGCTTGTTTCAAACTTGATGTACTAATGGGTTCCTTTCTAACTTAGGGGAGGTTTATGCTGCTGTATAACTCGGACTTTTTCTGCGACAGCGAGCCCTGGGCGAGCGCAAAGCGGGAGAGTTACAAGCTGCTAATTGCACAGAGATAGTAGCTCCTTGTCATCATTTGGTTCTGTTTATCTTCCCACCTCATATGATTTCCAGATCAAAACCCTGAAGAGCTTAGCACAGTTTGAATCCTCTAATTGTGCTGCTGCAGCCATGTGACTGCCTGGCTGAGTAATTCCCTGCAGAAGGAGACAAACTGCATGTTAAAAAGCTCAGCAAATAGTGTTTAGGACGTGAATGAGGGGCAATAGTATATGATAACCTGTGCCACCTTGCCTGAAATCTCCTACTACTGCCGCAGCCGCGTGGAGGCTTGATTTATGGTCTTGAGCTTAGTGATCTGAAGGGAAGAGCATGGGTGGGTGGGGAAGGCTAGCTGGACCTCTGGCTTGTTCCCTCTCCCTTTTTCCGACCCTCTGTCTCCGAAACTGGTTCCGTCTATTGTTTGTTAGAATGAATGGTTCCTCAGAGGTCTCAGTGAGGAGGTAGAAGGAGAGGAGCAGTCGCCTTCACCGCTACCGGCAACCTAAATCCATTCTTGTTGTTCTGCGGTGGTGCAAAATAGAGTGAGAAAGAGAGAGGAGCTGGCATAAAATGCTCAGGGATCTGCTAAAGACTTTCTTCATTTATAGCTAATATATGGAAGAGGGGGGGAAAGGGCAGATAAAACCTGATTGTTCCCACTTGACAAAAAGCCTCGCGCTGTTTTCAGGACGGTTAATTGCATTGATTGTTCCAACCTCAGTATCCTCCTTTCATACTGGAGCTGGCCATTGAATTGCAACTTGTTTTTTCGACCGGCGGGCGGAGGAGAAGGGGCTGTCTGGCACGGCGAGGCTGGATGGGTGTGCGTAGAGCGTGTGCGTTTTCAGAGGACACCACTTCGGAAGGCTGTTGCTCCGTTGCCGGGGGCACAGCTGTTGGAGAGCAAGCGAGGGAGCCTGGCAGCAGCCTCTTGATCTCTGTCAGGTAGGCAAACACGCTAAAACATATGCTTATTCCTGCCCAATTCTATTTCTCCAAGCGGCGGTGCAATTAACAGATAGGGTTTGGGTTCACAAAGTCCTCTTCTTTTTTTTTTCCTTCTCGTGGCACTCAGACGGGGTTGGTGAGAGCAGCTGGGTGTGTTTGCCCAGAAGCCGCTGTGTATGAATGAGGAGATCAATAGCTGTGCTAAAAATCACTGAGCCATCTGGGATTTACAGATAGAAGATTGACTTGCAAATCCGACCGAAACTGAGATCTGCAATAACTGCTGAATAACAGCACATGCGGTGGAGGTGGCGTAGAAAGTTAGCTACAAGACCTGAAATGGCCTACTGGTACTTTTCTCAGCCCTCAGTTGCAAAGAAGCTTAGGAAAAGGGTGAGACAAATGCTGAGGTAGGGCAAAATGATGTTCTGCTGCTGATTTATTTTTAACCCTGTTGAGGACATATGATTTTGAAGGTACTGCACGATGCTAGATAACGCAGCTGTATTTTACCGGTACCTGGTGGCTACCAAAACCGGTCTCTTTCCATCTGCATGCAAACTGGGCAAACCTGTTATAAGGGGGGGAGAAGGAGAGAACAAAGGTGGAGAGAGAGGAGAAAAGGCTGGTACAGAAAGACAGTAGAGGATGCACTTGGAAATGGAGTTTAGATTTCCAGGCAGTTTTATGCTTATTTCTGTGCTCTGTGATTATGCAGAACCACAGCAGCTGTCAGGCTGCAGAGAGGAGCTAGGGATGAACGAGACCTGAGGCTGGAAAGAAAAAGTGCAGGAACAATCTTTTGCTGTAGGTGAAGATGACAGCACTTTCCAGGCGGAGACTGATCATCTCTCTAGTTCTTTCAGCAGGGATTTTTAAGTATGAAATCAATCTTCCGTTGATTGGCAGGGATATTTGCCCGGTTTATTTCATGCGAAGAAACTGAGGTATGGACAAATGTCCTGTGGCTTTTGGTCAAGCTGTTTTAAACCATGACCAGGAAACAGGGAGGCTGGCTGGTGGCACAGGGTGCTGTGGTTATAGATCAGGATAACACTCGGGTAAACAGCTCCGTGTTCATGGTGGGGAGCAAAAGGGGGATTCTGCTCTGTGTACTTCTCTGCTGTCTTTAATCATGGACAGCAGACGTTAAAACTCAGCCACCCATAGCCATGGTGGGCATCTAAGTAGGAAAATAGTAACATTTGGAGCTTCAAAAGACTAAACTTATCTCATGTTGAAGTTCAGAAAAAGACTGGAAATGGAAACCGAATCCCCTAGTGTTTTATCTACCAGCCCATTCCAGTAAAGCAAAATAACAGCTTTCCTCTTGAATTTGTTTCTTTTTTTTCTTTATTTCCTCTCAGAGCATGACCCGACCTTATGTTAGCTTGGATCGTTGCACTGTCCTTCTGTGCTGTTCTAGTCTCTAGTTTTAAGAGGTGCTTGTAGTATTTATTTTATGGAGTTGCTGTGTGTAATCTTGCGTCGGAGATGGGAAGATTTTGGTGGAGGGTGATGTTGTAGAATCCCAGAATCGTTTCAGTTGGAAGAGACCTTTAAGATCATAAAGTCCAGCCCTGCACTGCCTGGTCACCACTAAATCACGTACCTCAGCAGCACATCTATGTGGCTTTGAAACCCCTCCAGGGATGGAGACTCCACCACTGCCCTGGGCGGCCTGGGCCAGGCCTTGACAACCTTTTTGGTGTCATCTCTAAACTACATATAAACTATTTATATACTGCAATAGGTATGTGAGTAACATCCAGATTCCTCAAGCTTTCTAATCCTACCACTCTCTGACAGTTGAACAGAAGTTGTCTTCAGAGTAAAGGAGCAAATGTACCTGTTAGAAAGCCTGTGCTTTAGTGTTAACCTTGGAGGGTAAAACAAATAAAAGAAAACACCAAAACCAAACCAACAAAAAAGCACGCACAAAGAAACCCCAAACCAACCAGAAAAACCTGTTTGCAGTTGTATTTATGAAGTAGAATAAGTTGTCAGATCTCCATAGATTCATAATGTTGACAGTTGAAGGGAATACTGAGAACTTTTTTTTTAGTGCTGCTGTAGCAAAAACCCCTCTATTTGCAGGAAGAGAGAGAGCATTTTTTGAGAGATTAGTGTCGTTTAAGAGTTGTTTTCCCTCCCTCACGACAGATGCAAAGAACAAGAAAGATGAGTGGAAGCCCACACTATGGAATAAGGAAAATTATTACTTGAAAATATTTTTTGTCACACTTGGAGTTGTTTCAGAGCAGTGGAATAGGAAGGAAATCCTCTGTGATTTGCCCAGACTTTACTTCGTATCAAAACAAATTGCAGCATTACTCTGAATTTTTCGTGCTGTTTTCCTAAATCTAGGGGGTTTTAGGGATCTTCAATTTGAGTTAGGCAACTTCTCCCAAAATGGTTTTCCAACTTAACCAAAATTCAGCTTTGGGTAAACCAACACTACTTAGCATCACAGAATATTTTAGGCCAGAAGGGACTTCAGGATGTCCAGTCAGTTCAATGGTTTGATGCTAAAATGGTGCAGTTCAGTGCAAAAGGAGACAAGACTTAACTCTTGGGAAAATTTAAATTGTGAATCCNTTGTCAGAGTTGGAAGAGACCTCAAAGATCATCCAGTTCCAACCCCCCTGCCATGGGCAGGGACACCTCCCGCTAGAGCTGGTTGCTCAGAGCCCCATCCAGCCTGGCCTTGAAGACTGCCAGGGATGGGGCTTCTATCACCTTCCTGGGCAGCCTGTGCCAGGGTCTCACCATCCTCATGGGGAAGAACTTCTTGCTAATAGTTATATATGTTTATATAGTTTATATATGCTTAGAAATGTATTGGGAAAACATTCAAAAGGCAAACCCCCTTCAGTATCCTGCTGGAAAATGCTTATCAGGAGAAGTCCTCAGAACCTGCATGGATTTGGCATCAAGTCGAAGCCTTTCCAAGAATAAAAGGGATCTGCTTTTGGAGTCAGTGTTATTTCACAGGGATGGAATCCATCTCCCGTTGTAGTTCTCTCACCATTTGCTTAGCATGGCGCAGTGAACTAAAACTTGACGCTTGTAGAGCACCGTTCCCACTCATAGAAATACCTGCAGATTAATCAGGCTCCGGTACTTAGTGTTAAATCTTGCTTATTATAATCGTCTGTATGTCATGCTAAGGAAACTCCTTTCGGTTTTACTGCCTGCATGCTGCTGATCCAGACAGACAAGTTTTTGGTGATATTTTATGCTCAGCTACAGTTTAATGGCTCTTTTTTAAAATTACTTTTCTGGAGGGCCCTTTGGGAACAGCACATGACTTCTCTGTTGAATATTTATCTGTATCTGAAACAAGTGAACAGGAAAGAAAGGTGTGTGTTTAAGCATATGAGGCTTCTCAGGTATCCTCATTTTAATTAACAAAAAACAAACAGAACCTGCCAGTAGTCTTGTATCTTCGTTCAAGATCCAAATTAAAAAATGGCTGAGCATAAGGAATGGGGGCTGGAGGGGGAAAGTGTCACGTTTTCAAGGAAGGAAGAAAATAGAGGAGCAACAACTTTTCTCCTTTCCTTTCTGCTACCGTAAGCAGTTACAGAGTAGAGTGAAAAGCTCCAAACGATGTGAGTAGCCAAACGTACTTCCTCTATTTCCCAAAGGCCAGGCTGATCTACTCACTGGAGGCCTGACCCAGATGAGAGTTACATCTCCTGGGGAAAACTTCAGCTCTTGAAATGAGCCTTGAAGAAAGGTTGGTGAGTTCATTAGCACTGAGAAGCCAGTCCGCTCTCTGCTGCAGTGCCCAAGTTGTGCCCAGCCACACTTGAAGTTTACCTGTTTTGCTTTAGTGTTTCATGGACGTGACTGTGCACCACACAACGGGAAGATGGCTCAGGGAGATTTCATTTGTGCTTAGGATGTGAAGTGAGCGTATCTCTTTGAGGGCGAGAGGCTGAGCATCCAGGTGACTGTTCTTTATTACTCCTCTTTTTAAGACAACTCACAAGTGAGAGTAAATGATTTGGCCGTGTTGAACTCGACAGACTTCTGCTATCTTACACCAGCAGTGTATCGAGCTAATTAGTGTGGTGTTTCCCATCTTTATCTCAGTGTGAAAGAAGCTTTGTCCCATTCACAAACCGTGTAGATGCGGTAGCTCCAAGCCCTGAGCATATAGTCATGAGCAGCAGGAGTGACTAACCCCCGCCTGAGAAACCTTTAGGCCTGAGGTGGTGGTTTTCCCCCTTCTGCCAAAACAATAAGCCATCTGCACAGATAAATAAGTGCTGGTGTCCTTATCAGTTGTTTACAGATGCCTTAAACAGAAGGAGCAATGGGAGGCGTTCTGTCTGGGTGTTACGGTGTTTGTTGGGGTTTTCATTTAAAAGCAATCAAGAAAATGAGCCCACCACCAGGAATTTAGAATGGGCCCTAAGATATTTAACCTTGGAGAACTGGCAGGCTAAGGAGGGTGAGGAGAAGCCATCTGACAAAAACCAAACTAACAGTGCCAGCAGTTAGAGGGGCTGAACAGAGACCTTTCTTGGAAGGGCCAAACCAGTTAGAAGGAACAATCTTTTGAGTCTGCTAGCCTTCATTTGTTGGCACTCAAACTACATACTGAGCCCACAGGCTGTCCTAAGGGATGGGCTGCAAACTAGAGGCAGCAAATTCCCACTCAGATAGGGCACAGACTGTGCTGGTTCTCAGAATCTTTCCTAGTTAGATGAGGATTGTGTCCATCCCTCGTGTAGGTTGCTCAGGAACTTGTTTTGTAGCAGTGATTAACTGCAAATCAGCCCTGCATGCCATCATCTTTTTATTTCTGATGCCTAACTTTTCAAGAGAGCAATGTCGTCGTTTTGGTTTTTGTTGGGTTTTTTTACAGCCATTAAAATTGACCTGTTGTTTTCGAGTCTTGGCGACCTCTGAGTCATTTTGGAGTGGTTTTGACCTGTTTTGTAGCTGAGCTTTCTTGCTCACAAGCTGCTTTTTCCTGAAAAAGGGCTGTTGTAATTGCTACACTTGAAACCCTGCTGCTGTGGCTTATGTGACCGTGTCTCCAGGACTCACACTCTACTGAGATGGAGCAGTTTCTCTGCTGTCTGCTTCTAAAGTCCATGGAGTCATTTAGGAAAAGGTGGGATTAAAATTAGGTTTGCTTTTTCCAAACCCTTGCTGGTTGGTTTGTTTGCTGATGTGACCAACTGGACACATCTTAAAGGCAGCAGCCTTTTAGAAAATTCTCCCCTCGTGGTTTTGAAAATCTTTAGCACACCTCAAGCTCAAACTAGGTGTCCACAGTCATATTTGAAAACGTGGACCTTTGGGTTGGCCTTTTTTTATTTCTTTTTTAAATCGTCTTTCTTTGAGACCTCAAGGGAGAGGCAAATTAATTGTAAACTGGTGACATTCCACTAGGGGAGCAAAGTTCTTTTTGAAATCTCTATGCAATTATCACAAGGAAACTTGCGTTGTGTCAACACCTTGGAGATTAAATGTGATAAGACAGGAAAAATAATATCCATGTCAAGAATGCAACAAAATAGTAACTTTGTGGTGTGAACTAGTTTGAGATATGCTTTATTCTCCTTAAAAGAGGCACAAATAATCTAGACTGGGATGTTGCACCAGTAGCCAAAAGGTGTGTCTGTGTTTCTCAGGCCACCTGAGAGCCATCTCCAAAGGACAGTGATAACATGTCATTACTCAACCTTGTTTAGTGGTTGAAAGAGAGAAGTGCCACATTTATAGCTTTCCTAATACATGCTTGTTCTTTTTTTGTGAACTGCCTTGGGTTTTCTGAGAGACTGGGAGAATATAGGTTCTCTGAGCAATGCTCTTGCCATCTGGGGTGCCAGAATAGGGCACATTCCCTGCATCTCAATGGGGTGGCTGCTCCCTTGGTGAAGGCCTTTGCTCCAGACAGCCTGGAAGAGGAGACTCCAGAATTCATGTAGGCAGTTGCATTTTTATCAAAGCAGCAGTGGAGATGGTGGAGTCCCCATCCCTGGGGGGATTTAAAAGCCGTGGAGATGTGGTGCTGAGGGACATGGTTTAGTGGTGACCTGGCAGTGCTGGGTTAAGAGTTGGTCGTGGTGATCTTAAAGGTCTTCTCCAACCTCAATGGTTCCGTGCTCCTTCCGCATGCATCCCAGCAGTGCACATCTTTGCCATTTGTAATGAAATGCCCGGTTGCCAGAGGAAGAAAGAACTGGGCACCAGTTAAAAATCCACAGGAATATTTTCTCTGGGTTTGCTGGGCAGGATCTAGAAGTCTACAATCATTACTTGAAACTGAAACTGCATTCTGGCAACATATAATTGCAGACCTGAGCACTCTTGAGATGATAATGAACTAGAAAAGCCCGAGGTACTAGATTATGATGCCAGCTCTTATCCTAGGCATCAATTTATCAATCGTCTTGATCTAAATGAGTATCTCATACCACGCTAAAATTGTGTTTCTACAGCAAATCAAAGCTAAACAGTAGGATTCATGTATAGATAGATAAATCACAGCTATGCTTAACAGTCCTCCCCTTCTGTTTCCCCCTGTTTCACAGGGACGGTGAAGTCATTAATCTTTGCTAGTAAGAAGCTTTAAAAAAAGAGACGAAAAAGCTAAGGGAAATATCAGCAATCCAATGTTCAAAGGGAAAAGTGGTTACTAGTCGGAGTTCTGATGTATTTAAGCCATGTCAAAATGTGTTCGGTAGAGTAGGAGAGCCGTGGTGGCAGTTGCGTTGCTAGATTGCTTCTGCTTTACCATGTTTTTGGGCTGGTTAGGTGAGATTCTGAATGTAGAAAGAGACTTTTTGAGCCTGATTGGGGCTTGAAGTCACTTTTGGTGGGGAAGAAAAGTGTACCCATGAAGAAGGGAGAGGCAGTCTGCGATGCTGAGCTTGCTCTGACACTGCAGGGAGAAGCGCTGCTGGGAAATCGTGCAGGATTTGGGCATATGCTGCTTGTCCTGGTATTTTTTCTGCTTATCTTTTAAGCAAAAATGCTGCTTTACAGTTTCAAATGTCTCCCACCACATCATCCCATCCCTGTGAAACGTAACGGGAAGTTACTGCAGTAATTAACGTGTGGATTGTTTAAAACGATTGCTAATTGTACCTGGCTGGAAAGCTGGGAGGATCTCCCTGTCACTAATGCGACTGGATAATTATAGATTTTACTTTTCATAAACTTGCTGTAGAACTTATTTCCTTTGCAGGAGCTTTTATTTCTGGCCGGCTAACTTTCAGTTCCCAGGAATGGCCAATGCAGGCTCGCAATCAGCCCTGGGGCAGCGAGTGGGATGAAGGTATTTCAGACCTCAGTAACTCTGCTCCCTCAGGGACACTCTAGGCAAACAAAGCATTCCTTTCTAGATGTAATGCATGGAGGCTACTAGAAAGCTGTGAAAAACAAAGGTCTGTGCGACAGCAAAGACACCTATGTACCCCTGGAAACATCATCTTTGGGAGGCTTCTTCAAAGTGCCAGAGTATGGTTCGGTTGGTCTATTTTAGGAAAGGAGCAAAATAAAGAAAACAAATATCCTGGAAAGCCACCTCTGAGATGCTGCTTCTACAGCTTGGCACAAGAGGCTGTGCACAGCCTACCCCAACCCACGCACACTCGGCAGCTCTTTCCAGTAGGCAGTGTGGTTGCTAACCATAACCACCATAACCACCAAGCTGGGGGAAGCTGGCGAACATCAGCTCTTCCGTCTTCTGCTTCTCGCAGCCAGTTAACGCTACATCTGCGTGGCACAACGTGTCAACACAGTGCTTCTTCCAGGTAATAGGTCATACTCCGTGCACCCCTGCGCAGCGATGCATTGCTTTCTTTGGATACCTACTTTTTCTTCACCTAATCTAAATCTAAACGATCCTGCTGTGGCATGGGGACTAGACTAGATGATCTTTTGAGGTCCCTTCCAAACCCTAATATTCTGTGATTCTGTGAAGTATGTCTCTTTTAAAGCACATGCAGGTCTTAGGCCTTAGAGTAGTAACAACTTGCAACCACTTTTTGCAAAGATAATGAGACACTTTGTGAGTGTGTCTGTTCAGTGATGCCATAAGAATCACCACTGTAACAGGTCCACGCTACTTATGGACTGAATTCAGCTCTCCTTGCTGAAACCGAGTAGTATATTTTCCTCACTCTAAATCCATAAAGTAATACTAAAGTCTAAAGCATGACATATAGGAGACCTTCTTTACGTGACATAAACTTCAAGGAAATCAAACATTCTATTTGAACTGAACTTCCCATAGTGTGGCCAGAGAGGCTAAGTGGTTTGGTTTTTATCCTTGGAAAATTGCATCTGCAGTCACAGGTTCACTTGCCTCATACTGAGCAATGCAAAAGACATTATATAGTAATATTTGCATGTATTTGCATCCAGCTTAACATGGCAGGGGAGTTTAATTCCACATTAATCTGGGCATTAACTTTATAGTAGTTATTTCATAGCTTTATGGGGGAAGGCAAAGCTGCTGAGGAATTGACACAGATTCAGTAGGATGTTCGTCCTATAAGACATGGCCAAAGCGAAGTGTCGGCGTCTACAAGAGGAGTTAGCAAACAGAAATCAGTCTGGGACATCTGTTTGGGAAAGGCCTCGGAGTATTGGGGTAAAATAACACATTTTTGAGAAATTAAGTGTGCCTGGATTCTGTGTTTGCTTTTGAGGGCAAATGGACTCACGGTGTAACCTCAGAGGCATCGACGTTCTCAAACCTTGAGGCTGAGAATGCAGCGGCTGACAGGGCCTGTTTGGCCCAGGAGAAATGTTCTTTGGTTGTCAGGGGGGTTTCCATGAGAGAAAGGGGTGGAAGGGCTGCATGTATAATAACTTATGGCCAGAATTCGATAGTGTTAAGTTTTTGCCAAGAAAGGGTATTCTCCAAAGATGTCCACTTTGACTTAGTTGAATGCAAAGACAAAATCTGTTGATTGCTTGTTTAAATAATTCTTTACCAGCTTAGTGGTTGGAAGTACTCCACCTACTTCCATTTCAATTCTGGTATCAGTGACTCCCTTTAGAAAGCCTAAGAAGCAATGAAGATTCATTTGCTTAGCCTAGATTTGAATCTAGCCTTAAATACTGTTTGTTTCAATCCAGCTCTGAGAAGAAAAAAAGCAGAAGGATGTGGGAATGAATTCTAAAACCTTCTGACCGTGTACCAACATTTAAATTCTGTATTTGGATCAAAAATCAGTGCTAGTGACTGGAAATTAAGGCTTTAATGCTCTGCTCTGAAACTACCTTGAGTAGAATGAGAGAAAAAAAATAGTAATTGTTAATGAGGGAAGTAGTGCAGGAGACGGTTTTGCAAAATGGCATTGATCAGGGCTGTAATTAAATGGAATCTTAAAGAAATGAGGAAAAGCTCAGCATAGATTTAGTTTTTAAAGAAAGCTGGATTTAGAGCGCTCCAGATGTTTTGCTTAGAATAAGCTTCATTGACCTGGAATATGAAAGTGTGCCAACGTCCTCACTGGAGCGTTGATAATGCCTCTGGTTGGGTTTGTTTCAGAATCTTTCATCTGAATTTCAACGTGTTTCATTTTGTGAGCACAGTGATCAACAGAGAACGTTTAATCTGCGGAGATAACAATTATAAAGATACACCAAGCGTCCAAATGCAAAGCTTTGCCTTGTGGCTTTTCCCTATTGTGGCTTTAACTCAGTCATCCCAAGTGTGTAGATCTGTTGTTTCCTGAAAAACTGTTTTTGCAAGGCTTGCATTATCAAAAATCTTTATTAGGACAACTTGTGTTTGAAGAGCATTCTCACGTTTTAAAAGGTCTTTGTCTTATCTCTTTCATCCAGGCACCTTTTGTAGCCAAAGATATCAGAAGGCAATGCCTGAAATAATCGAAAAAGTACAAAAAACCATTCTGTAATCATCATTAAAACGATAGTTAAATGATACTTTCTTTGTGTTCATCCTATGTACTTTTTTTACTGCTCATCACGACAGTTGGAAGTTCTTAATTTACAGAATGTTGGCAGTTTTGGACCCTTAGGACTAGAAGATTGATATTACAGCGTCTCTCATCTCAAACAGCACCGTGCTTCTTGTCAACAGAGGCAAATGAGTCAGGCTTGCAGCACCTCCCGCGTCTACTGACACACAGAAGAACCTTCCTAAGTTTTACAAGTACCCTTTATGCACAGGCAAAGTGTATTTTCTGAGTTTCTTCTGTCAAGCAGCCGAGCTTCTTGTTCTGTATCTGAATGACCACGCTCAATTTCAAAACCTGTGAGCAAAAATAAAGGTCACGTGTATTGCCCTTCACACCTCAGGATCATGAGTTTTCTGTACTGTTTTCCCTGAAGCTAGCATTCTCTTGGTAATTGTTTGTCCCTGGATGATACATCTTGTCAAACCTAGCGTCACCAGCTCTGAAACCGGACAGTCTTTGGATATCCTGGGGCTATGTATTAGAAGTCTTGACGTTTGTAGAAGGGTCTCAATGTCATCGTTAATGTGCAGCAAAAATGCTTCATTACGTGCTCAGAGTCAAATGTGTCAGGAGACAAAGTCAAGATAGTAGGTTTATTCAATCCGTGGGCTTTTAAAGATGGAAGAAAACATCAGAAAGGTGAGGCAACAGAACACAGTAGTGTGTGAGAGAGTGAAAAAGTTCCTTGACTGCTCTAGCACCTCAGCTAACTCATGATTTTTTTCTCCTGAATCAAGCTGCAGTCCTTCCCCCATCCTTTGTTGTCCAAAACACCAGATTCTCTCTGTTCTCCTCACAGGATGGGGAGAAGATGCGGAAAGAAACATGTTATCCAGAGCTAGACTCCCTTTGTCTCTCCTTACAAATCTGTGTTTCTTTCTTTCTAGCCATGGGGACATTTCCTCCCACCTCCTCCCTCAGGTGCTTTGATTTATATTACTTGGCTGTACCTGAATTAGCCCATTTCTGCCTTGGAGACATTCACAAGTCCTGAAGGACCTACTCCTAAATTCCGTGCTCTTTTTGGCTCCTTAACTTAAGTCTCCGCTACCTCTAACCTCTTCTCAGGTACTTGATTTACTATTCCTAAATGTAAAAAAAAAAATATGGAGGATTCATAATTCTGAGTTGCTGAAGATTCCTAGTAAGGAGCTGAACTACTTCTGTGTCTTGCAAATAGCGGTGCTTCCCTGACTGTAACCCAGGGGAAGAGGCGGTTGTCCGTTGTCTGGAGATAATGTTGTTTATAGCTCTTGCTAGCAAGCCAGCAGCTGACGACGTTCCTTGGTACTAACTAAGACGCCTTCTCTTTCTCGCTGCGGGGATTTGTGAGAGCAGAAGCAGACTCTTGAAAGATGCTGATGAACGTGGTGGCTAGTAAAGGGCACCTTATGTTCATCGCTTCTTTATATAGACTGCAGTTTTGCCCAACAGGCACTGTACCAGCTTCGAAACACCCAGGCAGGAAGGACTGATTTGTAATGGAACGTAGATTCATCTAAAGCCCTGGTACATCCTTTCTGTAAAGGCACTGGACAAGCTCTGCCGTCTTACTCTCTGTCATGTGTTTTTGAAGCTGTCTCTAGTTGAATCGTAACCTTTTCAAGGCTGGGCTGTTTGAACAGTACCTTACATAAAGCACCTCCTCACGCAAGTTGAGGTGCTTATTACAGATAATTACTTATGAATAAGCCTTTGTCCCAAAGAGCTTACAAGAGACCAAGCTCATTCCACGCAGCCTGATGAAATAAATCAGATGGCATTCACGTTCCCTTGGTACTGACTTGACCTGAATTCAACCTGTCTGATAGAAAGATGAAGATCTTTCCATATCATTATAAAACCCCTCCAACCATTCATCATCTCTAATTGCTAACTTCGTTATCCCCTAGCTAAGCAGCAAGCCAACTATTCATAATAGCTTTATAATAAGCTGCTTCCTTCTCTACAAGCCGTATTCTTTGTTTTTTCTCACCTTCTTCGCTTTTAAGTCTTGCTTTGGTCAGAAGAACAAGAAAAAGAGCAAAGCAAACGCTTGTTCCCCATTACTGGTCCCTGCACTTCCACTCTGAGGTCAAACTGACTCCACAAAATTCCTTCAGCCGCAGCCAGTGCCCTGCATTGTCAAGGGGCTGGAAGCCTTTCCATTTCTCCCTCCCTGTGTTTCTGTGCAGACATCAGAGTGGTGCCTCAGGCAGCCCGAGCAGCCCTTTGTCCTGTGATGCTTGTTGTGTTTCCCCAGATATTCATCTGCTGGTAACCAGAGTGTGGAGGTGACATTCCTTCAGATAGAGGTGGTTAGGAAGCGATGGAGGAACCTCTACCTGGAGAGGTTCCAAGGCGTAATTGCAAAATGCACATAGTTCAGAATTTCTCAAAGTGGATAGAAAAATGGTGAAATACAGCCAGGGGGGAAAAAAAAAAAAAGCAGTGCTTTGATATGAAAAGCTTAATTTGCAGCTTATGGTGCATCAGATAGCTCAAGAAAAGAAGCTGCAGGTCCCGTGAGGAAGGAAGCCAAAGGACTTCCCTGGAGGAAACTGAGAAGCTGTGTATAGTCCCATGAGCACAGCTCGCCAGCTTCTTACTGAAGGGCTGTAGGACCGTCACATCCCACTCAAGTATCTCATCTGAGCGGTTGAAAGCTGTTACCCTGACAAGCAGGCTTGGTCACTGTGAGTGGAGATAGACACTTGCACACCCCTGTGAGCAAGTCTTCAACCCTAACCTGCCTTCGGTTGATAGAACAAAGGTGCAGCGGTCAGAGGAAGACAGTATTGATTTAATGGTTTAGAATCATAGAATAATTTAGGTTGCATGGGACCTCCGGAGCTCCGAGCGGGTCTAGTTAGATGAGGTTGTTCAGGGGCTTATCCATTTCAGCCTTGAAAACCTACGGAGATGGAGATTCCACAGCCGTCCTGGGCCACTTGGTCTTATGCTTGGTTGTAAATAATTAGTAGTCTCACCTTTAAGCCTTAACCTGTTGTGGGGAGGGGAAGATACATTTTTATGCGGAAATGTCAGCTTCAGTGCAAGCCTCACAGGAGAATGCAGACTGCTCTCTCCTGAATCTTTTCTTAGTGTGGCCTTTAAGTACTGCTTATGAACAAGGAGTTCTTCGTTGTTTGCGGTGACGTAAGGAACGTAGATGTGTTTGGCCTCTTCGTATAGATTTTTGTTGATAGATTTCCAGTCATAACCCATAAAGTGATTGAAAACTTCCTTCTGCTATTGGTCTTATGCTGCACTCAGAGCCTTGCCAAAGTCCTGAAGCACTGGATTCTTGAAGCCGGGATGCTTTAAACTCAGGGGATTACTGCACCGGGGAAAACTCGAAGGAGATCGTTAGGACACAAAGTCTGTTAAAATGTCAGAGTGCGTTGTATACTGCAGTCCCGGGCTCTACTGGGGCCCCTTGGAATTTTTATAATACAAAGTGATAAAAAAGATCTGCAGTGGATTTTACCACTATTTTGCTGCATTTTCTCGGCTGTGGATGAAATGCATGTTGCACTGCAGGCTTGCTACTTCAGCCTTCAGTCAGACGTTCTTCTCTGGTTTAAACCTGTGGTAAAAGCCAAATCTTTCTGCTTTCTGTGCTGCCTTTGTCCCCTGGAGACTTAGGTTTTGGCAGGTAGGCATTATAGATCATGCAGGTGGAGCAGATGGATCCATAAAACCTCGAAAAATAATAAATGTTAGGAGTAACTTCTTATTTCTTACGAATCATTTGCGCACATGGTAAGATTTCAGAGAGTAGTATAGGCTTGTATATTATAACAATGCATCATTAAGAAAGGTGAATTAGATCTTAGCTGTTAATCTTTCCTTCATTTTTGGTTTTTGGGAGTTTTTTTTAAATGATCCTGAAAAATTACTAAAATCTAGTCTGGATCTTGTGGCTTTATAATTACCCAATGGGCAGATGTTTAAAGAACTTGGCAAATTCCACCTGGAACAGGTTTTCAGCAAAAACTGATTATACAGTTATTCCTTCAGATCCTTTAGGACGCCGTAGCTTCTTTTATTGACAGCTATTCAAGGTTTTAAAGAGGCAAACAGTGCTTAATATGGCCTTTTGTCAGCAAGATCTGTTGAGGGCCCACGTCTTGTCTGTTGGTATCGTAGAGAGGAGCCTGGTTCTGTGAAACTCCGTCGAATGATGACATGAGACTGATGCAAAGCTAAACTTTTCCCTCTGTGCTTTGTACCAATCCACAGTGAAAGTACAAGTGGAGACTTAAGAGGTGGGAGGCTGGTGATGAGCAACGACTGGGCTGCAGTTAAAGATCCCAGGGAAGAAAGTAAGGAGCTTTCTTTGCTGCTTTTCTTTGGAGCAAGTGAAAAGGTCCTTGTGCAGATTTCTGTGCTGTTCGGAGGAGCCTGTGTTTATGCTGAAGGAAGAAAAACCTGAAAAAGATGCTCATTATGTTGTCAGAAGCTTCTTGTTTCATTTCAGTACTTACTCGCAAGCTGCTAGCTCATAGGGAGATATGTATAGAAAGTGCACACTATTCCTAGGGATTCGGTTGTCTTTTTTATTATTTCTAATTTGAGAAAAATGTGAGCGCGTATTGAAGTGAGGAGATTGACAGCGTGTGCTGCTGTCAGGCCCAGCGGAGACAGATGCTTATGAAAGCTTCCTCCTCCAGCTTTGCCAGCACCCGTACCTTCATCGTCCTTCGCAGCTGCCCCGCTACTCTTGGCTCCTGCACTGCTCGTGTGTAATTACAAAGTGCTTGTCAGTGGTGGGGAAGCCTCTGAAGGTTGGGAGGGTCTATCAGTGCAAAGGCCCCCTCAAAGTTTAAATGTCTATTCTTAGCTTTCTTAATCTTCTCCCTTTTCCTCCTCCATCCCTTTACCTGCCTTCTCTGACTGAATGTTACTTCCCTTCGCCTCATGTTGCCTCCTGAATCTCTGCCTCCCTCCCTACTGATTTCTACCTCTGTTAGACCTCACACTAACATTTGGCTTGCTCCTTCAGCTCAGCCTCTCATCCTCCACCTGAGCTTGATCAGGGTTTGACTGCCCTGGACTTGCCATCTGGCTTTCCCCACGCATCCATCTTCCAAAGCTTTTGCATTTTATGACTTTCTCAGATTGCCTCAAACACAACGGTGCTGGGAACTGCAGGAACTGTAGTGACCTGTTAAACTGAAAGGAAGACTCGTTAGTTTTGTGTGACTGACCCAGTGGTCCGCAGGAGACATGGCAAGTCCCAGACCCTTGGCCTGGAAAGTTTGGGTAAGGGTGTAAAACCACATTACTGCCAATGAGCTCTTTGGGGCTATGTCTGCAAAACTTACTCTTCTTCATTTACCTGCTCTTTTTTTCACGTGAAAGCCTCCCCTAAATGAACATTCTTCGTGCACAGTCATATCCCTGACCTTCAAGTAAACTGTTCCCAACTACAAGCAACAGACTTAATATGAGTCATTTATAAAGGCAAAAAATCCAGTCATCCCTATTATGTGCCGATCGTAACTTTGTCTGCTGGAGGCTGGTGATCTCAGCAACCAGCAGAGTTTCTGAGATAATAACAATCCATTTAATTGCCTCGAAATAAATCTTTCAGCCTGTCTAGTGATTTCAAGCCACGCACTTACTTATTTCTGATGTATTACTTCACCAAAAATTCCTGCGGTCTGATCCTGCTCCGTAATTTCGGCCTGAGAAGCGACAAGAAAAGCAAAGATTATCAGCAGGGAACATTAGTCTGGGTGTATTCTTAGGGAAGTCACACTACTTGGTATCAATCAGGAATTAATTTGATTAGTCGTGTAGACAGAAGCGCGAGGGCAGTTTGCGCTGAGAGCAATCCTCGTACAAGCTGATTGACTTCACTGCAATTGCCTGTGATGGGAAGTTCGGTTTGACCTATTTTCTTAAATTTTCCTTAAAGCCAGATGACTCAGACCTTTCTGGAGCCAGGGCAGACACAGCATCGTGTATGGCTCAGTCCCTGAGTGCCTCTGACAGGGAATGGCAAGTCTCGGACCTCTGGGATTTTGTGATGCTCGCGCCTGTCCCACACTGTAAAAGGAATTAGAGTTTCAGGGTATCCCAAGTGGCAGATCTAGGAAGATTGAGGTTTCCTCAGATGCCTCGAATTGATCACCCAAGATTTTCAGGCACTAGCTTTTTTTCTCAGCTGTGTTTCTCTTATTCCCACCTTGAGACAGGTGCGAAAATAGCAAGAAAACTATAGTGGCGTCCTGGAAGATGGTGACCATGACCTGCTTTACTGAGCTTTTTTTGCATGCAAGAGTCTCAAGAAAAGGCTGTTCCACGTTGTCAGGTTCTCACGCACAGAAGGCTTGATCGGTTCCGCAGAGTTTCAAGTTTCTCCCTTTAACGTTGCAAATTCAGGGCTTCTGCTGTATTTTCCTTGCTATTCTAAGTCAAGCATTGGCTTTTGTTCGGATTAATGCTCTTGTTATGAAACAGTTGTAATGCACATCTCTGGAATCCTCCAGGCCATGAGTGCCTAGTGCCTACATCACAGAATCCCAGAATGACAGTGGTGGAAGGGACGTCTGGAGATTGTCTCATCCAACCCCCCTGCTCCAGCAGGGTCACTCAGAGCAGGGGGCCCAGGATCGTGTCCAGGCAGATTTTGAATCTCTGCAAACAAGGAGACTTCACAACCTCTCTGGGCAGCCTAGACCAGGCTCCAACGCCCTCACAGCAAAGATGTTTCTCCTCCTGCTCAGCTGGAACCTCCTGGCTTCCAGTTTGTGCCCGGTGCCCCTTGTCCTGTCACTGGGCACCACTGAGCAGAGTCTGGCCCCAGCCTCTTGCCCCTCAGGCTTTAGATATTGATAAGCATTAATCAGCTCCCCTCTGTCTTCTCTTCTCCAGTTAAACAGCCTCTGCTCTCTCAGCCTTTCCTCATCAAGAGAGATACTCCAGTCCCCTCAAATTCTTCGTAGCCTCTGCCAGATTCCCTCCAGTGGTCCACTCCAGTATCCATAGGAGGCAGTATAAAAACCCATGATGCAGGAGCAGTTCTGCTTGTTACCCCCAGAGGTGGTCAGTCCTTGCCTTTATTTACTCTAAAGGCTTGGACTCCTCCTCTGCACCTTCTCCCTCCCTTTTTCATGTCTAGGAGCATTTCTGACAAGAATAAGTCATATTCGGTTTTTCCCCCAGGGCCTTGCTAGACACAGAGGCACGTACACGGGCACGGTCTGCCTTCTCCTCTCCCTGAGCTTTTTTTAGCCTGCTGTGGGGGAACAGAACCTTGCAAGGAATTATAGATGCAGCCAGATACCTGAGTGTGGGGTTGGCTTTGTGGGGTTTTTAAAAATATTTTTCTGCACCTCCATAGAAGACAGCTCTGGTTTCGATGGGAGGAAAGCAGAAGGCATAGAGATGTTTATTTATGAGCAGAAGGAAAAAGGTATTGGGGAGGGGGTATGGTGGTGAAAATCCGGTGTGTATTGGTCTTGATTCTCTCAGTGTCAAGCAGGGAGTAACTAGCTTCTGTTCCCCTGGAAAGCCAGCTATGCAGGATCTGCCAAGTGCTCCGAACAGATCACTGAAACCCCAGGGCAGGCCACATCTAAATTAGATACAGAACTTGAGAGTGGATATCCTAAGATAAGAGCTATTGACCTCGTTAGGACTGTAGTGACTAGTGGCTCTAGTGCTAGGACTTGCAAATGAGGTGCTGAGGGACATGGTGTAGTGGTGGGATTGACAGTGTCAGGCTAATGGTTGGGCTCAACGGCCTTAAAGGTCTTTTCAACCAAAACGATTCTATGACTTTACTAGACCTAGAACTTCACCTAAAATTTCAGCACGAAGATTGTCTCTTCCTTGGAGCATCATCTCGTGCAAAGAATTGCTTGTTCAGCTGTTCTGCAAATCCGGGCTCCGCAGCGGTTCATCCCTGGTGTTTACCCTTGGCTTCATCAGGCCTTTGGGCATTAATTGCACGTAGATATCTGGGCATTCAAACGGCAGCTCAGCAACTTTCCGTCTGTCCTGCTGGGTGGGATGACATCTTCCTTGGTATCCTTAGAAGTCCTTTGCTGTCAGCAGTTCCCCACGCTTGCAGCCAACAGGTGTTTCTAAGCTTAGGTGGGGTTTGTGTGTAACCTTCCCTGTTCGTTTTTGTCACCCCATATGGTATCACGCTGAAATAAAGCGAGGCCTCTCCTACATAAGGAGACAACTGCATCATGGCAGAGCATGTGCCTAGGATGTGGGGAGCCCCGCAAGTAGAGCAAGAAGGAGCCGTGTGATGCTTCAGCAGTGTTGCTGAATGTAGGGAGGCCGGGAAAGGGCATTTTCTTTCCTTTCTTCTCCCTTCAGTTTGCTTTTGTTTGTGCATCACTCATCACCTGGCTCTCTTGGGCTCCTGACTGCGAGGAGTAGCTGGAATTGTTGCTTAAGAATGTGTTTATAGATGCAGAACTAAAAAGGTCGTATTCTATTTTGGCCTGCGGGAGTCTCAGGCTGATTCTCCCTCCTCCTTGCCCTCCCGGTTTTGCTGATGTGCCGAGCAGTAAGCAGAAAGACACAGAAATGCTGTCAGCACCCTGGAGCCCCTGCCACGGACCAGAGTCCTGCTGCACTAATTGGCTAGCAAAGGGAAAATACTCGGGGATCCAGGTTGGAGTTGTGGCTTGCAAGGAGAAGGATTCCCCACCTGGCAAAAAAACTCCTTTGGCCGTTGTCCTGAGGTGGCTTTTGGGGCATTTTTTGACAGCGAATGGAAGATGCCACCAAAGGGTACAGTGTTGGTGGGGGATTGCTCTGTTGTAGTCAGTGATTCAAGCTGTACGTATTTTCCTCTTCCCTCGGAGTTGATCGGTTTGTGTCAGTCTGTGTAATACAACATCAATGTATGCATTAATCACCAGAGCAGCTGGTAATTAGTTAATTTACCTTTTTATCTCTTTTGATTCTCGCTGGGATTCATAGTACAGTGGGCAGAGGAGATAGGCAAATATTTAGAAAAAATCGCCAAGTAGAAGGGCATCCCTGCAGAAACATCACTGCCTAAAGAGACTGTAAAACAAATGAGTCATCGTGTTTTGGTTAGAAAGACTAAGCTGCTGTGAAGAAGTGGTGCTGCCTTGTTAGACTTACGTTGGTCAAGTGTTTGTACCTGGACGGTGCCATTTGGTTAGTCGCAGGTTCTTCAGGGAAGTGCTACCGCTCTTCAAGACAACCTTTGTGTTGAAGAAACGCAGCTGAGAGGCTTCCGTGCTGTTTCTGATGCCCACTTCTTCGTGCTGGAAGCGAGAGCGAGCCTACGTAGAAACCTCCAGGTTGTTCAGCTGAGGGGCTTAGGACGGACTTCAGGGGTGTCCTGACTGGCACTGGGGATTTGCACAAGGCCACGGCTTTTAGGAAGGAGAGGAAATCTTTTCTGTGGTAGGGAAGACACATCCAAAAGCAGGGAAGCTTGGGTCCAGCATCACCTTTTGCTTTCATAGAGATTGTTTGAGGGTTCAGTGTTCCAGAAAAAAAAGCCTCTCAGCCAGGTGATCTGTGGCTGGAGTGACATGATCCATGGAAAGAAATGGAAAGGCAGGGTAGGGCCTCAATGATTTTGATGCTGATATGAATCCATATCTCAGTAGTCATCTGCTTCAAGGGGTTCATCTCTTCTTTGTGGACAACAGAAGTAGCTCTCTCCTTAATGGCAAAGGCTGGGACTGTGTGGGAACTGAAGGTACAAATGGTTTCTCAAGCTTGTACAAGAAGCAGATGTGGGCTGGGAATAGGATGGAAGTTTGTTGATTCACTATCAAATACCCAACTGTCTGACACCCTCTTCATTCATTTCATCGTCCACCGTGCAAAGAAATTACGCCAAGGTTTGCAGCAGTGTAGTGAGGCAGTGAAAGAGTTACTATGTGCTTTTTCTAAAAAAACCCTCATCTTTTAAAACAAAGGCGAGCTAGTAATTTTCTGCAGGAATACTGTAGTACATTCATTTTACATTATTTGTCCTGGAACTGATTAGCAACGGCAGCTTTCACCATAATTACGCAGATCATAATTAAACATATTTTTGTTTTATGAGCTGTGGCAAATTCAGATTCTCTATAAGGCGGCTCTCAGGAGCGAAGGCGCAATTTGCATGTTATAGTGAAGCGCACGTTACAAGAGACGTACTAGCAGATGGCTTCAGGGCTAGTTTGCATTCCAAATCCATAGCACCTGCGAGCAAAAAATGCGCTGGGCTTTCTCCATGATAATTTGAGGTTCTTATCCACACGGAATCGGTATTACCCACTGGACCAGTTATCTAATTCCCAAATGTCCCCAAACGTGTCAGAGCAGCTGGGCTTCTGCAGGCTCCTGGGATCTGCTTGCAAAAACTCTGTGTCCGTTCCTGGAGTGTTTGGTGGCTCTTTCGGAGTACGTGTGAAGCTGGATGGAGTCACTAAAGAGTTTTTGACCTGCAGGAGTAGTTACATAGATAGTCCCCTTCCAGTCTCTGCCTGAGAGGGGGGAGGTAACAAGAGAGCCACTAAAAAGTTTATTTTGAGATCTGGGTTGAATTTCAGCTTTAGAATAGAAAGAGTTGAAAGAGGAGGGATAAACACTGTTGAAACAAAATCCATTGAAACAAAACCCAATGAAAGAAAAAAGCTTAAGTTTGGAATGAGTGAACCGTTCGGATTAAGCCTGATGGAACATGTTTTTCCTGTTTCCCCTCTCCTTTTGCTATAAATAGTAGATCTCTATACTTGAACAGTCTGTGTGTTCCCTCTGTCATATACAAACACCTTCGGAGCACCTTGAAATACGATTTCAAAAAATTTGTCTGAAAAACAGAAGCGTCGGCATCACTGTTCTGTAACCAAGGAGGTGAGATATGGAGATGTTATAAGTAATTTGTCTAAGGTCACAGAGGAAGGCAGCAAAAGGCTGATGACCTGACCCAGTTTTTCACGTCCTAAGTCCTACCCAATTTCTGAACTACAAGACATTTGCCTTACTAGACCAGCTCTGCTGGATACATCACTCTAGTTTCCTTTCCTAAAGCAGGTGAGGCACAACCCCTCAGTACTGCCCTGAGACAGCAGATAGTATATTCCAGCTTTGAGTTCGCCCTGCATTTCATTAATGCTCGTATTTCCCAGATTCAGGCAAGTTCCCATTTGAATGTGCTTTCCTTCCCTGACCCATTTCTATAATGGATCCAGTCCCAGTGACAGCCGTGAACTCTAAGCAGGTTCAGAAGGTAAATTATGGTCGTGTCTTTTGCTTACCTAATTATTTTCTGAATCACACCTGAACTGAAGGTGTTCTCAAAGGCAATGAGTAAGTTAGAGTGTGTGAAGTGATGTGGGGGAATCAAACTCTTCTCGGCTTTTCTTTTTTTTGAGTCTAACAAAGCTAATGGTGTCTCAGCATCAGGCATTCGAAGGGGCGGCTTTTCCGTGCATTAACTTGTCGTTACACGATGTGCGCGCTTGGGGAATTCACCTGCTTGTTCCTGAATAATTCCGCATTCCCTATTCTCCTACCGCTTATATGAAACGGGGGCGAATTTTAGGCGAGCAACACATGCAAAAGCAAGTCCTTTGGGGCAATGCTTAACCTGAGGTGACCGACTCTCTTCAATGTAAACCTACATACGTAGCCCGGTGTGGAGGATGCTTTGCGTGCCTTAGCGAACGGCACGGTTCTGCCGAGGGCACGCTTCAGCCCGTCTTTCCGTGAGATCCCGATAGCGCCTAGTCTGATTTGTGAACGCCGACGAGCAAAGTAAAGCCCTGCGATTTTTGCCATATGTGACATCTCAAGGTTTCAACTCCCGAGAGCGCCAGGTGAGAAGTCAGACCTGCATCAGAATGACGCAGAACAAGTAGGTCAGCGGTTTCGTTCCGTGCATCTCCTGTGTGCGTGCGCGCGCGCGCTTGGGAACATGGAAAACCGTGGCGCTGAATCCTTACGTTTCTGCCCCGTCTTTCTCGAGGCAAAAGTCTCGCCGTTTCACCTGCAGTTGAAGAGAAAAAGGGTTGGTTTGGCTTCTCGCTGTGGTAAAACGTGGCAACAATGTGTGGAAATGGTAAAGAATTGCAGAATGAGGGGATTTCTTCTAGCAGCGAGCAAGGGCTTTGGCTAAAAATAAGGAGAATGGTGTTATTCTTTGCCATGTTTCAGCTGCCCCAATTGCACTCTCTCTGCTTGGCGCCTGCCAAACTGATAGCTCGCTGAAGATTTAAAGGAGCAACGCTCAAATTCCTATAATACCCACCAGAGTAGCTGAGGTTATCATCTCTTCTTCAGGCTTTCCTTCCCGGAGACTGTAAGAAACAAGAAGCCTCACCCCTGCTCCCTGTTTTCTGTGTCACAGGCAATGTACTGAGCTGCT
The DNA here is from genome assembly GCA_013389965.1 of Todus mexicanus. Taxonomy (NCBI): domain Eukaryota; kingdom Metazoa; phylum Chordata; class Aves; order Coraciiformes; family Todidae; genus Todus; species Todus mexicanus. The sequence goes on along the minus strand of WEIS01088255.1, from coordinate 56,857 downwards.
GCTTCAGCACGTGGGGCATCTCGGGCTGTTAAGCGTGCCCTGAAAGCAGACAGCACATTTTGGGGGCAGCTGGGCAGCGAGGGATTGACAGAGTCTCTGTCTGGCTGGAGATTATAATCCTTTTCAGGCTGGGGAAGCTTTGGAGGTGCCTTGCCCAGGCTGTGGGCACTCAGGGAGGAGAGGGCTGCTTGCCGGAGCAGCTGCAGTTTGGGCAGGAGGTAAAGCAGACAAAGAAGGGGGTATTCATCATTGCTAGATAAGCAATTAAAATGAATTTAAACTGTCTGTGCCTCTCTGGTCAGCCTGCCTCTGGTCAGCCTTCGCCTGGTCCCACTGCAGGGGAGCTTGGGCTGAAGTCACCAGGCGGTGCCAGGCGCCATCAGTGGCTGTCCCTGTGTGCCTGGCACAGGCTAGGACAGGCACCTCCTTTGTTAAAAGACAAGGAGAAAAATCAAAAATGAAGAGCAGGAGGATTTTGCAGGAGGGGAGTCGGTTTTCCTGGGGCACCTGAAGCCGAGCAGCCCTGTGCCCCCGGAGCCGATGCCGCCTGTGGAGGCTGGGGGGATGCTGCCCGCTGTCAGTCTGTCCGTTCTTGGCGTGTAAAATATTAATGACGGCGGGACAGGCTGCCGTGCTACCCAGGTGAGGTTGCCAGGTGGGAGAATTGCGGTGGGTCCAGCCTGGGGGCCATCACACCTGTGCCTGCCATCCTCCCTCAGGGCTCTGGCCCGCCGTGGGGCTCTGGAGCTTCCCAGAACCAGGGATGGCCGTGGGAGAAGAGAAAGGGGCTGCGAGGAAGGCAGAGGGAGGCTCTGCGCTCTGGGGGATGCGTGCAGCCACCAAGGTAGCCAAAACGAGCGGACCCCATCCAACACTCCAGTCGCCCGTGGCCGAGGGCGAGCGTGGCCAAGCGTGGCCGCGCCGAGCTCCCTCCAGCCAAGCCACAGAGGATCGGTTTAAGGAGCAGGGTCGCGGAGGGCAGCGAGGCTCAGAGGCAGCGCTCCCTGCCTCGCTCAGCCTCCCGCCTTCCCCCAGCCCTCCCCTTCGTCCCCGTTGTGTGTGTGTGGCAGCCGAGGAGCCAGGCGGGAGGGAGCGGATGGCGGACTGCGCGCACGCCAGGCAGCCGGCGATGCTCGGCTCGCTGCCTCCCGGCTGCGGGCAGCGCTTGGGGTCAAGCATGAGTGGAGAGAAACCTCCAAAGAAAGCGTTCTATCTAGTGAGGATGAAGCCACTGAAGGAACCCACCAGCACCACCACCGCCACCAGCACCACCACAAACAACAATGTCTCTTTCGTGATACACTGTCACATAGGGAAGGAGATCAAGCACATATGCAGCAACTGCAGTCGCGGGGAGGAAGCCCGTGACGGTGAGTGCTGAGGTGCCGTGGGTGTAGGAGAAGGCAAGGGGGAGCCCGGTTGCTTTGCATGGAGGGGGAGCGGGTTGTACGTCCATGTGCGCGCTCCCCTCGGAGCCAGGGATGCTCGGCTCGCCCCTCCACGGAGCCCAGGGAAAGCGGGAAGGGAGCGCGGGAGGAACGCGCTGGGCATGGATTCAGCCTGTCGATCAGAGAGATGCCGAGAGGGACAGGTCCCCTCCTTTGCCACGGAAGCTTTGTGCTAATAGTTAAGGCACCGACTCTTTTTCCTTTCCTTATCCCTTCCCCATCCCACCCCCCCACCCCAGTTGCTATAGAAATCGCTGTGAGTATCGATTGTGTTTTCTCTTCCCGTTCCCGTGAATTTTAGATCAGGGTTTCCTGCCTCAATACATCAACTTTTTTCCCTTGTCGTGCTGCGGTAGAGTTTGCTTGACTCGACTCAATATCTGGAAGGACTGGTTTACCTGGAATCCAGCGAGCGTGATTTTTCACCGTGCTGTCAAATGCATGGGGGGAAATGGTATTTTTATTGGAATTAATATAGCGCTCTTCAGCAGACAACTCTTCTCATCCCTTCCCCCTCTCCTTTTGGGACTGAGCAAAACCTCCCGAGGGTATTCTGAGAGTGACGGTGTAATCGATCACAGGTGTTGCTCCAGGTAAGGACCTGCTTTTTATGTTTCTGGGACTGCAAGGATTTGAAGGCAACAATGACAAACGATTCGGATTTTGCCCGAGTCAGTAATTAGGAGAAGCTGAGAACTAAAAGAAGCATAGAAGGATTCAGGCAAAAAAAAAAGCAGCCTTGCAGATGTTACCCCACGTTCTTGTTCAGTGTTGTTACTTCGTTTTGCTGTGTGCGTTTACATGTTACTTAGGACTGAAGGCACTAGACTTAGGGACTCCCTATTAAGTGATGTGGTAGACAGATCTCATTTTCTGAAGGGCAGGGAAAAGCTTTTTGTGTGTGTGTGTGGTAAATGTGATTATGAATATGAAATCGTTGTCATTTTCTGAGCTGAGCTTCTCAGTAGTTGTTGGCACTTCATTTCCAGCTTTTCGCTGAGGCTGATGTTATTATTGCCACTAGTAGTATTATTATTATTAACCGAAGCTGCTTTCATTTGCTCCGTGCAAGAGAACAAAATATTATTCGGGTTCTGATGGTCCTTTGTCAACCACAGGTCTGTGGTTTAATGAAGTCACCATGGCTTTGCTAATGTCTCTTCAGAATTAGCATCCTGCTAGTGCGATTATAGTTTCCTTTGATTAAAAAGCAGCTAAAGCTGAATGGAATTGCTTTCGGTGGAAAGGGAGAGGGAAGCCTGGAAAGCCACAGAGGGTTAAGCACTCTTACTGCTGGTGCCACTACAGCAGAGAGCAGAATCTGATGGGCGAGATACAAAATGTTGAGTGTTTTCTTCCCTCTTATGTGTTGCCGGTGACCGCAAACCCCGGAGATACTAAATGAAGGACTAAATGCAACAGCAGCAGGTACTTTAAGCTATTAGCGTGGTTTATTTAGCCTTAAAAGCAAACGAAGACGTTTGTTAAAAATATGCCCCCCTAGATTAATTGAATTGACCTCAAAACTCAATTGCATCAACATATTTTACTGGGTTGTTTTCTGTTTGTTTGTTTTGGGGATTTTTTGTTTGTTTTTTGCAGCCTTGTACTGGAAATCTTAGCACGGTAAGAAGAGAACACTTCTCTCCTCCTTTTTAATGCACACATGTGTGTGCATGGATGCTTATAAACGTATAGCTCCAGCTACTTGCACCTCCTAACAGGCTAATAGTTATGTATTTAAAGACTTCACCTCATTTTTTTGTGATTACTTGTCTTCAAACTGCTAGATACTCTGAGGGGAGGGTGTGCCTCTTGACAGGAGATAATCTAGTAACCCTAGAGAGGCAAGGAATAGAGCAGCGAGGCTTCCAGCCAGCAGGCTCCCAGAGCGTCTCCTCGGTCCGGTTTCACCCCCTCCTTCTGTGCAGTAAGATTTCATTCCACCTCATGCACGTAACTTTTAAGATCATCGTTTTAAAAGTGTGTAGTACCAGTAGAGCCTGAATCCTCTTTCCCACCAGCACGCGCAGCTATTGAGCTTCTTTCAGAAAGTAAAGAAACTGTAGTTCCAGCTCCGCTGGCTGAGCACACTCACTGGCATGACTCGGACACATTTGTCAGGGCTGAAAAATGCCAGTTTGTCCCTGGTTAATCCATGTTCTTTGGTGTTTGGAGGGCAAGGATGACAGAATGAACTGAAATTATGATGTGATCACGGTATCAGCAGGACAGATCAGGTAAAAACCTGTGACCAGCTCAGGTAAAGAGAAACCTGTAGGGATCTCGAGGTGTCCGTGCATCCTCACAGCTGTACAACCTAAAGAGCACCCAGAAAGGGAACCACTTAGGGCTTTTTATAAAGGAAACCCACATAACTTGGCAGTGTAGGCACCTCCACCCTCCTATTCAAACCTATATATATAGTTTACACGTGGTCTTGCAGGCTTGAAACTGCAGTAGTGAACCCAGAAGTGCTGTCTGCATCCTGTGATTCGAGTAACTGTTATATTTGTTGGAATTGTGTGAAAACACCAGGATTTAATCCTTACAGCATAGGCAAGGCCGGGGATATATTGATTTAACGCTGAAATACGCTCCAAATCCAGTTGTGAGTCCTGGAGTCATCACCTTACTCTCCGTTCTCATTGTATTGCTGCGCTGGCAGAACTGGAGAAGGAAAATTCATGCTGCAACAGAGGGAAATCCTTCAAAGACCAGTAACTAATCCAGCAAAAGCCATGACTAGGAGAATAGCAGAAGCTATTCAAACCGAAAAGATGGAGAAGGAAAAGATGGAGGGAGCTGCTGAGTCATACGACACCTTGGAAGGCGTCAGAGAGAGGCTGGTGAAGGAATTTGGACGTGTAGATGGGTTCACTGAAGTAAGGATAAAGGGAGTCGACGCGGAGGTAAAAAATAAGTGAGAAGCTCAAAGAGAAGCAGGAGGCTGCAGTAATGCAGTTGGACGTGGGAGATGGTTTAGCTGTTGGGCTGAAAGGAATGGTTGTGTGTAATGCTAGTTTAGTTGGAAAATAAAAAACAGAGAGGGTTGTATAGAGCACCAGTATTGAGAGTTTTAGGTGACAGAACAGTAGAAATGGTGTTGGAAATGATGAAGTAGTGAAATTGTATGTGAGGGAAGGATGACGTGTGTGGTTTCATCCTGTGAAGTTTGAGTGATCACGGGACATCCAGGATGGGATGCCGGAGAGGCAATCAGACATGGCAGGCTGAACCAAGAGAGAGAGGTCAAGTGTAGAAAGATTTGAGTCAACTCCAGGAATAAAAGAGCAATCAGGGCTGAGCTCTGAATGCTGCCAGAGGAGGGTTGAGAGGGAAACTTTGGGAGAAGCGGGATGGTGAAGAGGTGCAAAAGCCCCAAGAAGAGACAAACGAGAAGTGAGGAGATGACACAAGCGGAGGTATTTTGAAAGTACCAGAAATGTGAAGGGGAATGAAAATACTTTCTGAACGTAAACGTGGGAAAGTGACTGATAAGCTTCTAGAGCAGAAGAAGCTGGAACTACAAGAGATTGAGGTGCACTGGGACTGTGCGATGCCAAACATCTGTATGTACACAGCACTTAATGTTTCAGTGGCCTCTGGGAGGGTTGTGGCTGTGCTGGGTCACAGCAGATGACACCACTGATGAGCAAGGGAACAGTAGTTAGAGGAACAAATTCAGGGAGAAGAGATTTTGCTGGGTTTTGTTTAAGGTGTTCGTACATGGAAACTAACTGTGAATCTCAGTCTCCTGCAGAAATCTGAGCCTGGATCTGAAACCTGGTTTAGATGCATCTCTACTTTAGTGTGGCTGGAAAGAGCAGTAGAGGTTTCAGAGGTACCCAGAAGTGACATAACAAAAAGACTGAATGAGGCAATTAAATGGGACAGTTGATTTTTATGTAGAGAGTCTGACTGGAAAACTATAGTGGAAAGCGATAACCTAACGGTGCCTTGGAAGAGAGGGACTGCACAGAGAGAAGCATTTTCTTCGTAGTGACAGATGAGGATTCTTAACTCAGTTCCCACCTCTAAAGAGGATCTCTGGGTCACTTCGATCATGTCTGTCCATCTATGGCTCCACACAAACTTAAGTTTCTTGTCTGTAAACCGGAGATAGTGGGATTTCCTTTCACCTACCTGCTGGTCTGTACATATACTGAGTTCTTTGGAGTGGGAAGGAGGAGCTGTCTCTTTCCATTTGCATTCCTAGTGCCAGGAACTGTGGGCTCCAGGGTTTTGGGATCTCTGGGTATAAGTAGTGTAGTGGAAATGTAAATAATGTTAAGACTGAACATACCCAAGAGGCTTCATTCAGAGCTCAAACCCAGTCTGTTTATTGTACGCTCCTATACTTCAGAGTTCTGCTGCTTAAGCAGAAATGATTCATTATCTTATATATGCATGAAACTTATATATGCATGAAAATCAGCGTGGATTGAGATACAGTTGCCGTAGGAATTCCAATGCTTGCTTTGCTGCTGCTGTTCTTCTTCTAGAGCTTCCAGATAAAGATCTTATCAAATGGAAAGGGAGATCTGGGAAGTGTGTGTGAGTGTGATTCCACCTGGAGTTGAATACGCTTACTTTTTTCAGCTAGGAACTTTGAGAGCGTTTGCTTTATCATCTCTTCAGAGATGGTCTCCGAGGTGCTTATTTTGCTTCCTGCAAAAAATAATTATTAAATTAAATAGTTATCTTCTAGACAAGTCATAAGCACTGCAAGAGCTGTGTGTAAAAATAAGTTTCCCTCCACTAATCCTGACGTTATTTCAAACGGATGCTGCTCTTCCACTACCATCTCTTGAGCGAGCGCAGTATGTGGCTATGAGGCATTGCAGTCATTTACCATCGTACCTGTTAAAAATCCTCAAGTATTTGGGAGGAAAAATAGTCAGACTACACAGAATAGAAAAGCAGGCGAAAAAACCCCAGCATACCTGGTCCTGCTGCGAAGTGTGGGAAGCTGAAAAACATCTTTGAGGCTTCAGCAGCTGATATAATTATGCAGTGTGTGTCTTTAGTCTCTGAGGGATAGTTACCTTAAAGAAAGAGGCGGGGGCCAAGGCACGGGCTTTCATTGCAGAGTGAAATACATCTGCTTGACAGCGCAGACCGTAAAATAAAATTGGTTTATTTTTGTCGCTTGAACTCTGGAGTGTTTGATTTGGGTGAATACGGTGCTACGCCAGAGGAAGTTGATGAGGTCAAGCAAAGATGCTCCGCACTCCAGCAGGCTGCAGGGGAGCCTAGCGGGACATTTTGCTCCCACCAGCATCTCTTTCTGCTTGGGGAGATAACAAGCCCTCAGCATTTTGTGGACTGAGAATAAATGTGCTTTTCCAGGGAGATGATGTGGTTTCTACTCATGGTGACTCCTGTGTAAGCCAGGGTGTACCTCTGGATTACATGCTGAGACTTGGAAATTCAAATGGCTGGCTGGAGATACATGAGGCTTCCCTTAAACACTAGCAGTTATTTCAGTCTGCAGCAAACAGAAAGAAAAGGGATGGTGAAAGGGAGGAGGGATTGCATCTTCTACAGTTATGTCCCAAAATAAAGCTGTAGAAACACCACCAAGCCTGGGGCAAGTCATTATCTGCTCATGTGCATCTCTGTAGCCACTAACTCTTCTCCTGTTAAACTGCCTGTAGCAAAAACTACAGGCCACTGAAAAAAAAAAGCCAGTTGTGCCCCATTCCAGAGAGGCTTTGCTGGTAATGGGAAGTTCAGGGCCAAGCTTGCATAGCCTGTCACGCAGCAGCTCCAGCCTCGCTTTGAAGAGCCCTGGAAGATGCCTTGTCCAAAATTGCGATGTAATTTACAGCACTGACTGAAACTGTAGGGAAAATACAGGTGGTAAGCGAGGTCTTTAGTAAATTGAATAGTATGGAGGGGGGAAAAGGTGTGCACAAGATTGGATCAAGCTTGTGCAAACAGATGTTGAAGTCCCTTGTTTTCCAGTGAAAACTCCTACCGAAATCATTTTAGCCACCTTTTCCAGGAATTCTGTACGTCTGTGTCATTGATCTGAAGAGGTTTAGGAATAAAAACAACAAAAATGGTGGAGTTGGCTCAACACCATCTCATTTTTATTACACGGCGTTGATATAAAATCACTGATAAGAGGACACCTCAATTCTTTGTGTCTCTAGAGAGCAGACGACTGGCCTGTTCCAGTCCTGTCTCCTCTCATTGATTTCTCTCCTTTTCAGTGCCGTAACTTGGTTGTCATCTTTTGATAGTGTCTTACTATCCGGCTCTCTAGTCGGAGAACGAAGTTTCAAGTCTTAGGACACGTAAGCTTCTTAAATGCAAAGATTGGGGCAACACTGGAATGCGTGGTGAAAAATCAGTTCCTTGTGGGAAGTTCAAAAAAGCAGATAAAATGCCATCGGGTCTGATGAAAGCAATGCAGTTTTCCTGTATTTAACAACAGCGCTCTGCTCTTAAGTATTTGTTGTCATCTTGAGTAGTACACCTGGTTTTAACTCTTCTGTATCAAGATAGGTACATCAGAAATAGGATACAGAACTATTTGATAAACCATGGAAGGCCGCAAGTTTTCCGTGTGTAAAAGAGGGAGGTAATGCATAAAAAAAGGGGCAAGATGTAGGTGATGGTGTAGGTATGGGGGAGGTGTTTGCACAGTTGACCTCTTTTGGTTTTGAAACTTGGGATTCTCTAGAAGAAAGAGATACCTGGAAGTACTTCACTTTACATCCATTCTTGGAATTTTACTCATTAATATCATCACTGCCTGTCAGAGCTGAGCAGCAGAGAAATAACTGGGTGTGTAGGGAAGAGATCAAAAGACTCGGTATTCTGCTGTGTGACATCTTTCCCTTTAATCTCTTTTTATTTGACTTTCCTCTTAGTTTGCAACCACTACTACTTATAATACCTTCTGCCTCTGATTAGAAATGCGTTCACAGCATATATCATGGGTTCATTGATGAACAAAACCTATCCTTTGAGTATACTGTTGTGTTTATAACATTACCATTCATTACTGTTGTGTTTATAACATTACCATTCATTGCTGCTACCTCAGCAAAAGAGGTGGACGTTCTGCATCAGTTTTTGTACTGGAAGATTTTATTTCTGTATGTATTTCAGTGGCTGGCAGTAAACATTTGGCTGTTCCTTTGTGTCTCCATAGATTGTCTTGTTGGTAATAAGACAATACCAAGTTTAGGTTGTTGTCACCTTATTCAGCCCTCAATTAGCCAGAAGGTAATTTTGGGGGCACAGGATAAGTGTATGTAGTATCGCCTTGCTAACGGTCTGCTAGGGTGTCCGAGGTTAATTGGATGTGTTTGTAGTCTGTTAAATTGATCCTGCCAGGTCTCGCACGTCTTCCCAAGTCCATTAGCCAAAACCCAGCATCAGGCACTGGGGCAGCGGAAGGGCAGCAGCAGAGCGCGCAGTGGTGGATGGTTCAGTTGCTTGCTTAGAAACTGGAGGATACGATGACATTTGCCATTATCTAGATGGATGCTGCAAAGGGGTGAGGTTGGGACGTACTTGGAGGGCCCATTTTTCCTTTATGACTTTGATTTGCCCGCTTCTCAGAAAATAATGATGTTCTTGCCATCCCTGCGAGCTGGAAAACTGTCTTCTTGCTGGGTTTTGGCTCTTGTGAAGTGACGTGGATCTCTACTGGTCTGTTGCTTTTAGTCTCCTTGTCTCAGAAAGGATTTGGCAGAGAGGAATAAGGTGATGTTTGATCTTGTCGCTGTCATCTGACTTTCCTGGCCTTGGGTCCAGCTTACTGAAGATGAGGCAGATCTGTCTTTGAGTAAAACTCTTAGATTCAAAAGAAGGAGAATTATTTCTGTAGCTCTGAAAAACTATGAACGTATCCCATGCAACTTGATCTAGGTGATCCTGCTCCAGCAAGGAGATTGGACTAGATGGTCTGTTGAGGTCCCTTCCAATCCCAAACATTCTGTGGTTCTGTGATAGTATTATTTAAAGATAAAAGCAATTATTAAAGGACCTCCTGCTGTAACTTCTTTGGAACCACTAGACATATCACTCTGGCTTGATTCTGCCCAGGCCACCCTGTCTAAAAGACACCCCAAAATCACGGTGCCCATCAGCTATCGTGAAGATGTGCTGCTGAGAGTGAGCTCATGGACAAGCACTGTTTCTCCTGGAAAGAAAGCTCTGGATCCCAAGTGAGAAACCCCACAAATAAGAGATGTCCAGACCTGACTAACAACCTCTGCACATTTTCTCTGCACAGAGAGTGGAAGTTTTGAAGGTTTGAAAACATGATTCAGGAATAAAAGGCAGGTCTCTGTGTGTGTGTGCGCTTTACAGTGTGCTGTCAGGACATGGACCGGGGTGAGACGCACACAGGCTCCAAGACCTTGGTTTGTGTAACTGAGGTTACTGTCATTCCCATTTCTTTGCTCCTAACTAGGAGAGATGTTCAGTCTGAAGCCCAACCTCTGAAGCCCAAGGGTTACAATTTGAAACGTACAACCTTTTTGTGCAGGAAGGGCTCAGTGTTTCTGTTGCTTGGGACATTTTGGAAAGGTTGTAAGGTGTGCTTCAAATCTCCTTTCTTTCTTTCCTTCTCCCCTGAGCTGTGCAGCCCTAGACTGGAGTAACGGGCTTAGCGCTGCAGCTCAGCAGATGCCCTCCCCTATCACTACTTAAGAGAAGGATCTTGCCCTCTTGTCATCATTTGTATGACATTTTTCAGGCCATTAGTCTAATGACTTTGTGCAATAAGAGTGCAGGGAATAAAATTAAAATGGATCCAATTATTTAATTTATCTTGGGAGACTTTGATAGCAAAGAGTGATTTTTATTTCACCTTGCCTCCTAAAAGAAGTTGATTATCTGTTTGAAAAAACCCCAAAACCGGAGAGTAATGGTATTTTAAATCTTTCCTTATAAAGATCTAGAAGCACAGAAGTGTAATGATGGTAACACTGAGAATATCGGGTCATTTCAAGAACGATGTGGCTAAGATTTGTTCGAAATGTTGATAGCAATATCCTTTATCTTCAGCAGTGCATTGAGGGATGTACAACTCCAACACCCCTAACGTTGTCCTGAGTGTTAGTTGTGCTTTTAACACAGATTCAAGAATCAGCAGATGAAAATGTTGGTCAGCAGACTTGAATGCATTGAGGATCTTAAGATAAGTAATTAGATTACTCATTAATTACATGATGACAAATGAGCCAGGCCTGGAAATGGCAACTGTGGTCTTCTTCATCCACAGTCCATGTATTGACAAGCTTCTCTGAGGTACATATATTCACATCCACGTGGACCATAGCCATGGTCCCTAATGTCAGTGGTCCAGTGGCACAGGCTTTATCACTCTTTGCTCATCCATTGGGTGCAGCTACTTTGATATTTCCAATATTCTGAACCTGTCTAACGCAGCATGTGCGCAGCTCCAACGGTTTATTTAACATGGACACTTTGTCCACCGTGCTTTTGGTCAAGTAAATAAATAAAATCCGTAGGAATGTTATTTCTTATACATCAGCTGGAATTGAACAGATATAAAGAGAGAGTGTGTGTGTGTGTGTGTGTGATGCTGCTGCGAAGCTTTATAGCGTCACATCTTTTTCATTTTACCTTCCAATCTGCTTCAAATGTCAACGGTGCTGAAAATCCAGATGCACAGGCTGAGTAGTCAGCAGTGCAAGTGCATGGACATGAGGATGGATGGATGGACAGACAATGGAAAGTAGTTGAACCAGTATTGAAAGACCTCTTCCCTCTCTCCGTCCCATGCACCAGCAAAATGAGGTGCTCTCCTTATGCTGGCACAGTGGTTTTATCGGATAAATAGCTTGAAAATTTGGGTTCAGGCTGAAGGAGAGGAGAGGTGCAGAGACTTGTGTGGAACCTGAGCTGTTTGAATCTGAATTGTACCCTGATGAGAAATAGAAGAGTGAGATGATGGAAGCTTTCATTAATATTTACAGCCCCAAAGTAATTGTCTGCTGGTTTATAGCCATAAGGGTGAGGGGTTGTCTTCTAGCGATCTGCTGTGGCACTTATGATGGGATTTGCAGCCTGCTCCAGCATCTCAATTGAGAAGAGCAATTTCTGACTGTCTACAGCTGCCAAACTTTGGCTCCTCTATCAGCCCTTGGAGAGAATTAAGACAGGAGACCTAAATGGGAAAGTGAGGAGGGACTCACGAAGCTCAGTTACGTAGCTTCCTTTCCTTCAAAGTGTCCCCCTGCTAAGTTGCAAGTATAAACAAGCCGGAATTGAGGAGGTCTTTTCTCTTTCTTCTGTGTCTCATTAAAAATGGACAACATTTTGACTGCGTTGTTTGACTCTAGGAAAGCACTGGAGTTATGAATGTGGGTTTGGCTTTCTGCGCACTTCCGTCATCTGAGTCAAACACCGTTTTCCTTGTGAGCTCCATATGCTGCTGGTGTGCGTGGAAACCTAAAAGAAAATAGGGAGATCCTGTAGTTTCAGTGAACAGATCCTTCTTTCTCCTCTTCATCCCAAGCTGGCAGAACAGCCAGTTCACTGAGCACCAAGACAGGCGTCAGTTGGTTAATACATTTTCTAGTGTTGTGTAGAGTCTCAAGAAAGACACTTTTTGGTGATATTTTTCATTGGGGTTGCTTTTGTTGGTTTTGCTTTCCCTCAGCCTTCGGCTCTGTGTGATTTAAAAAAAAAATAATTACAGATTGCAAACCTATATGAAGATGGGTGGTAATTTTAGGATCCAGCTGCTCTGAGCTTGTACCCTGTGTTTAGCAGCCAAATGAAGGTGTTCTTCACCTGCTAGGATTCATTTATTGCAATAATTCAGTGTTGTTATAGCATATGTCATATACAGGCTTCATTTTTATATGTTTGCGTGTAAGTATACGTGCTTTGTTTCTTGTTTCCTCCCTTTGTAGCAAAATTCTTGAGAGATTTGTCATTCTGAGCACCATCACAAACCTCCTAAAGCTTGAAGTACTCAAGCAGATGTCGTGGTTCAGGCCAGCCTCTGACTTGCAAATTCAAACCAAATGTTGTCTCAGTAAAGAGATTTTGGAAAATCGGGTTTGCGTGGCAAAGAATCTGGTTCAGCTGGAAGAGCGTACGTGCAAGTTTGACATTTGACTTGATATGAGGGGGGTCTGTGACACTTGTAGGACTTTGTACAGGTACTTTTCCCGAAAGAGATTGGTACTTAAAATTGAGAACACTGTTCTCCGTAGGTTACGCGGATGTAGGCAATTGATAGTGTAAAAAATGCTCAGAAAGGCTCATGTTGTAATTGTTGTGGTTTGGGTTTGTTTGGGCTTTTTATCTGCTTGGTAGCAGAACCTTGATAACTTTGAGAAGAAACTTCCAGCATTCAGGGAAGTCAGATCTCATCAGTGTGTTGCTTTGTCCAGTGCCAGCAGCGAAGAGGTGACAAAAGATTGCTTTGTTTTAATGGTAAGAAATATCAGGGTTGGGTTTTATCCTACTTCTCTGCTGAAATGAAAGCTCACGCAGATGCCTATCACAGTTACCTTCACAATGCTGCAAACCCAACTTTACTGCCAATTTCATGGTCAGTTGGCTCTGTACAGACACGTCCCATCGTGCTGCTGGGGAGCTCGCTTGCATTTGCAGCTCACAACGTGCTACCGATTCCTCTAAAACACCCCAGAAAGGAGTCATTCCCATCGCTACAGAGGAAAACACTCATCAAGGCCATGCTGGAATGGCTTCTCTGCCCATTTCTTTTTCTACAGGTGAATTTTAGCATTCTGGAAAGGTCCATTTTACAGCTTTGGGCAGTGAAGTCCCTTGAGACTAACAAGAAGGCACGTTTTAGCATGCAGGGAGAAGGACCACGCAAAATGGATTTCATCTTCCCTCGCTCCTCCTGCTCATCTTGTTTCTCATAAACAAAGAGCAGAGGGTCGTATTTGACCTTCACTTGATAGCCCAAGGTCAAAATGTATCCCTAATTCCCAAGATAGTCATCCAGTTGCTTGATGGCTTGAGTAAGGTAATCCTGCTCCTTGTCACCTTTGCTGTTCACTTTGGTATGGTCAGGATTTCATTTTTTTTCCCATTATTTCCATGCATAAAGCTTCTGGAACTATTTCAATAGCTTTTTCAATGATTGCGCTTTCTTGGTTCCCGATAGTATTTTTTTTCCCCGCTTAGCTCTGATCTAAACTCTTTCTTGTTTTCTGAGCTATTTCTGGTTGCTGGACTCAGAATTATTCATGAACTCGAAGCTCCGCGCATAGATCTTTGCTTTGACCGTAACATTTCTTAGGTTGATATACCAATTTGATTACCTGATGGGCCTCATCCTCTTTTAAAGGCGGCAGCTTTTTAAAAAACAGAGGTTTTCCTCTAAATGTACTGAGCAAAAGCAATAGCCTGCAGAGCTCATCAGCCATGAGACACCTTAGAACTTAATGCTGAAAAAAAATGAAATCATAGCGAGGAAAACCACACAGTAATATTCCGTGTATTTTAGCCAGCAACCCGCCATGCTTTATTCATGACTTTAAAGGAATCGTGGCTATTTTTCTCCCCTTCAAATATTCATCTCTGCAACTCAAGCTTCAACCAGAAGCCCCTAAGCAGATATTTCGCCACAGCCAAGGGTCTAAACTAACCAACATTGGAATTTAAAAAAGGATTCCCGTTATACTAATCAGCAAAGACCATATGTAACTGCACTTAGGTACTCAAAGCAGAAGTGTTTAGTCCTTATTTTAAATTCCCGATCATGGGTACAGACTGTCTCTTTTCAGAGTCCAGTGAAACATTTTAAATTTATTTTTTTTTGCTAAGCTGTTAAGGACTTTTTTTAAACCCATATTTATGCTCATTATAAAATGTGCCATTTGGTATAATTACTCTTTTCCTCTTGGCCAACTTCCTATCAACTTCTTTAAAGAACAGAAATAGAAGTTTCATTTTCCCAAGAGAAGCAATGTTGAGTTTACTAGGAAACATTTTGAACTTTCTAGCTCTTAAATGGTTTGAACTTTCTAGCTCTTTTCTCCCAGCCATTACAGTAATTAAAAACTTACTGTTTTTTTTACCTTTATGATGATAGTGGTGAGATGGTATCATTGTGTTTAGAAAGTTTAATGTTTGTAATGCCAGCTGTATCCCTTACGAACTTGTGTCCCCCCTCCTACTCGCTGGTGGGTGGTGTGAGGAGCAGAAAAGACCTTGACTTTGTGTAAGCTCTGTTCAGCAAGAGCTAAAACGTCACTGAATTATCAACGCTATTTTCAGCGCAAATCCAAACCACAGCCCCATACCGGCTACTTGGAGGTGATGCCCTGGATGGGAAATTCTGCTTCTACAGAATTCTGCCACTTACTGCTGAACAGGAGGTTCTTCACTGGCTGAAACATGGATCCCTCTTGCTTGGGTGCCTGACCAGCTCTGATAACAGGACTATATAGAATCATAGAATCTTTGAGGTTGGAAAAGATCCTTGGGATCATCCAGTCCAACCCTCAACCCTACTCTGCAAAGTTCATCCCTAAACCATCTCCCCCAACACCACATCTAAATGCCCTTTAAACACATCGAGTGATGGTGATTTAACCCCCTCCCTGGGCAACCTGTTCCAGTAGCGGACTATTGCTGTAAAAATATTTTTCCTAATATCTAGTCTAAACCTCTCCTGTTGTAGTTTGGAACCATTCCCTCTTGTTCTGTTGCTGGTCACCTGTGAGAAGAGACCAGCACCAACCTCTCTACAATGTCCTTTCTACCTGTCTGTCCTCTCCTGCTTTTTGGGGAGATGATCTAGGAGACCACCTCACCTCTCTCATATCTCTCCTCATGCTATTAATTGAAGATCCTCTACCAGAAGTGAAGGAAAGGAACACCGAGAGGCAGTATCTTCACTTCCCTTTATGCTCCTTCGTGCAGAACTAGACAGGATCAGGCTTTCAACAAAACACAACTGTCACCAGCAGTTTGTTTCAATCCCTGAGTGAAGCAGAAGGAGGCTCAGGTTATTCAACCTAGGGTAAAGCCCAGGGAAGAGTGTTTGTGCTGACAGATGAGCGCCCTAACTATCAGGAGCTGTACTTCCACTCACGCTTTCTTTCTGACCCACTAGGTCTTGAATTCTTGAAGATAACACAGTTTTAGCGGGATAGATGGGGAGTGCTCACCCATCTGTCACAGTAGGAAGCGTGGTAGTGCTTCCAAAGAAAATGGGAGATGTGGGCTTGAACTTTCTCAAGAGGAGGATGGAAGTGACCCTGTGATTCTCCTGTCTCTCAAAGAAGTGCTCTACCTCTCGAGCAGAAAAGTCCTTGCATCTCATCCTACTTCCTCTGCTTTCTTAAAGGCACAAAGTGTGCCTCTCCTCCCTGTTTGCTATTTAGGGAGGGTAAAATCTGCCTTCTTTTCAAGCTGAAGTTTCTTGCTGGAGTAATTCCTGATACTTGTGGAATTGTCTTCCTGTAGTCCAGAGAAAATTAGAGTATCTGGTTTGCTTCTGCTTGGCCCTGATTTTCTCTTGGTTGGCTTTTGGTTGTGCTCCACTTGCAGCGGCTGCTCCAAGTCCTGTTTTGGAGCTGCTGAGACTCCACATAGTATGTGTAACAGACCTGAGAGTTCTGCTCCAGTGTCCCAGCACCCAAAAGTGAGGAGCTGCAGTACCGTGTGTTGGATTTAGCCTCGAATCCATGTGTAGTAAACACTTAAGAGATGGAGAACTCAGCGGGTTATAAAAACAATGAGGGAATACGGAAACTAGCTGATGCCAGTGAAATCTAACAATCCTTGTTTTCTATAGTTGCAGGGTTGATAGGAAGAGATTATGTAGCTGTTGATGCCATAACCTGATAAATTGCTTTTGTTGCAAGTAAAAATCTTGTGTGCTCTAGTAAAGTACTTGGCATTTTGAGAGATGTCCTATCAATGAAGCCATGTTTAGAGTGATGCGTGCAGTGCAGCATAGTTTGCAGAGGTTAAAAAAGAACGGCTTTCAGATTGCAATCAGCATGAATAATTAACGTTTTACGTCAGAACGCGGGGAAGTCGAAAGCAGGGTCCTGAAGGGATTGGCCTTCCAGAGCCATTCTCTGACAAGAGAAATAAATACACTGGAAAAAAAAAGAGAGATCGCAGCAGAGAGCGGAACCGTAGCACGGCCTGATACCGGCGGCGAAACGGACGAGCGTCAAGGGGGAGAGCTTCAGTTTACGGAGACAATGCAAAGTGCTCCGCACCTGGGGAATAATCGGCAGGGGCTTGGAAAATGCGAGTGCTGCTTAGCATGCAAAGGAAAGCTCCTGACAGCTTCTTCGTGGCTCATAAACCCACCACGCCGTCCCAGTCAGTGCCGTTGCGAATGCGTACATCCAGTGGGAGCTGTTGTCAGCCGAAGAGGTAATCATCCCTCGTTTGGCAAGGCTGCGTTTCGACTGCTGCGTGCCGTGCCTTGCCTTCCGTTGGCAAACAGACCTTGGAGAAGTTTGAAATGGGCAATTGGAAGAGTAAAGGCAGGGCTGATGAAAATTAATTCCAGGTGCAAGGGGAGATTAAAGGGAAATAACCGAACAGATGATAATAGGAGATGAGAAAATGAACCATTTTCCCCGAAAGAAAAACAAGGTGCCTTTTGAATTGGAAGTGTTCCCATTCAGGTAAAGCAAAGACGTAAGTGCTCAGCAATTAGGGTAGTCGTTTCAGAAAGACACGTGATGCGTCTGCATCTTGTGTTGAACAGAACTGCCAGAGCGAGGTCTGTGCAGCCTGAAGTGAAGGGTATTCGGAGTGCGGAGTTCAAAAGAAACCTTACAACAGGAGTTTGTTGGGCGCTAATCTGCAGAATAAAGACTGGATTGGGAATACAGGGGTATTATGTTGTTGATTTTTTCTAAATTTATATAAAGTTATTCTCATTAAACGAAGTGGCGTATTTAGTTAATTGCATCTTTAGGGCTAAGATCATTTTCAACCTGTTACTACGGATTTACACAAATACAGAAAGCATGATGTAGCTGTCAGTGTTTCCTGGTAAGGCTTAGAATCTGACTTTGTGAAGTAAACCACCTGTTAGGATAATCGTGCACCTTACTGTGAACGACGGGTGTTAAGAGGTGATCTGAGAGAAAACCCGGTGTGATTACTGGTGAGGAAGGGTAATATTAAAGATGGTGGGTGGGAGGGGTGGGCTTCATCCTTCAGCAATGAAATTGCTCAGTGTACTCAAATACACTAAGAGGGAGGGGGTTTTTTAAGTGGGAACTGGGTATATTATATATCAGCAACATTCATAGATACCACAATTCCCAGACAGGTATGGGAATGACCAAACTGGTTGTTGTTCTCTGGGAAAACTTACTAAGTTATGTTGTCTTTGGGCGGGTTTTTGATCTGCCTGCTGCACTTGTCAAATCCAAGAAGGTTACCACCTGTATGTTGTCTCTTACTGTACCTTCTGGAAATCAACTCCCTCCTGAAAGATGGGGGAAACTCTTTAGGAACATACAAAACAGGTCTGAGACGACCCAGCCTGGACCGGTAAATTGACTGTTTTGGAGAACTGCTCTGCCTCAGCTTGCTGATTTCGTCCATGTCTGGTGTCCATGCAGTAAATTACAACCCACAAAACTCAGTGACTAAGCAAAAGAACTCTCAAACTCGAGTTAGCGTCAAAATGAAAAGAAAACGAGGGGTAAGAGAATAAATTGGCTTTTAGCCCTCTTAGTGTTTTAAGTCTTTGTAGTATATTTCAATCGTGTTTCTAAAAGTCCATTTACGTCACTTGGATGCAAAATATTTTGATTTGTGGTGCTTTTTCTCATTAAAACCACAAGTCTTGCTTGAGCCCTTCAGTCTATATGAACTTCAGATGTCTTAAGGACTGCAGTAAAATCTTGAGAGTTGTCTCACAGCCAAACAGCCTGTGAAAAGCTTTCAGGTTTAGTTTCCCTATTGATATTTTGGGCTCAGACCTAAGAAATTAGGAGGGGAGTTCATCACCCTCTCGCCATAAGTGCAGGTCCTGGAGTCTCTCTGTGTCTCAGCAAGATCCCTCAGATCCCGGGAAAAAGAACCCCAACAAACCAAAACCAACCAAATGACGGATAAAGATTTCAAAAGCACCAAATACCAGCAGCAACCATGATGCATAAACATCCCATTTATGGCTCCAAGCTCAAGATGAGACTTCAGGACCCCAGGCACTAATGCACGTGGCCATTCCCTCTCCCAGTTCAGCAGACTGATCAAGCTGGGACTGCTGAGACTGCTTTTCCTCTTTGAAGTCAGTAAAAAAAACCCACCAACCTGCAAGGCCTGGGTTGGTTTCCATTTCCATTTGTGCAAGTACCACCTTTTTTGGGAACAGCAAAGGGTGTGAAAGCAGCCTACGGAGCCTGCTGTCAGCAGTGGGTGTCACAGCCCACAGCCAGTCGATAGTCATTAGGAGCCAAAAAGGCAGAGGAACCCGGCCAGCTCGAGCAAAGGATGCAGCAGAAAAGAAGAGCGCAGAAATCTGGCGTTTTGCTCTTCGCCTCACGGTCTGCTTTTATTCCTGCCGTATTAAAACTAGCGTGGCTTTACGCTAATGCGGTTCATTCCTAGCCACTGATTATTATGCACTTGAGAGTTTGTTGGGGTTTTTTTTGTGGAAAAGAAAATAAAATGAGATTGTCCTTCTGAGAAATAGGAGCGAGAAGGAAAAAGAGCTTGTTACTTGTGTTAGCTCGGAGCTGTGTGTGTTTGGAGAGGATGTTGGAGAAGGGTGTCACTGTTTGGAGTCAAGGCACCCCCAAATCTGCACCAGAACTCGCTCTCCCACTCCCCACCCAAAAGGGAAGAAAGGAAATAAAGGAGAGAGACTTATCGATTAGGAAAGGAAACCAGAACAGCTTTACTAAGGAAAATGAAATAATAATAACAGTAATAATAAAAGGTAAATATATACAAATATGTACAAAACCAGTGTCGAACCCAACCCCCCCAATGGTAAATCCATCCCCATCTCCACTGATGCTGGGGAAGGGCCCAGCAGCAGCCGGGAACCGGGAGCTGGATTCAGGGATGCGGCCCAGAACCTGGGGCCCAGCCAAGGCCTGAGCCGGGGGCTGAGACCGGGGCCGGAGGCCTCAGGGCAAAGCTGAAGCTGCCAAGGCCAAACCCGGCGAGGAAGAGTCTCGGAGCCAAGAGAGCAGCTCAAGCTCAGGGAATTGAAAGACGAAGCGCAAAATGGCGACAGGGCCAAGAGACAAGGGCTGAGACCCTCGTGATCCCTCAGCTTTATACCGAATATGACGTATATGGGATGGAATCCCTCGTTGGCTATTTAGGGTCACCTGTCCTGGTTGCTCCTCCCTGAAGATGCAGCCTTCTCTTTTCTGCACCCCCTGTGTGGTACGCGAAGTCTATCAATGACCTTGATTCACATACCAATCCTTGGTACTAACTATAAACATGGAGCGTTCTCACTGCTAGAAGCAGACTCTGTCTGGTAAACATGCTGCTAACTTCAGACAGACTTAGCTGAAAAGTAAAAGTCACAGAACAGAATTTCTGTTCTAACCCAAACCAGGACAAAGGGCCACATTCAGGGCTGATGGAGAACACAGCAAGACTCCCGGGGCACAGATCTCTGTGAGAGATGACACTTGAAATTCAGGCAAGAGCAGTCAAAGTATGGAAATGGTTTTGACATGGTGTTTGGCTTTTAAAGAACCCACCCTTTGGGTAAATCCCTTTTGACTCCACTGTTAGTTTATCCTGGCTGTGAATCCATACTCATTTACCCTGAATGGGAAGATCTTCCCCGGGGCAGAGAGAGCAGCTGGCATGGAATGGAGGGGATGTGTGGTACAAAAGGAGAGAATCTTTCAGGGATCCCAGTTCTCCAGGGAATGGCCTCAGCAGTACCAGTTAGGACCAGCTCTCAAAGCAAACTTGTTTCAACTCTGAGGTTTAGTAACTAAGGCACCTGGGTGGCAGAAATGATGGCTCAGTGGTGGGGTGAAAGGCGTGAGGATGAGCAGCAAGAAGAATTTCATTACGTCTCAGCTGTGGGTTCATACAGCAGGACGCCTGAGCCAGTGTCATTCCCAGTTTGCTCAATGGGCCGCTTCTACGCCCTGTAGTGAGGCAGCAAAGACAAAACCAGCCTCTTACTTTTAGTAGCGTCTCTAAAAAGTCACAGCAGTAGGATGCAGGGTGATTGTACGCGCTTTAACTAGAGGAGGGGAGGGGAAAGGCACAGTCCCTTTGGATCTGCGTATAGAGGGAGGTGCTCTGTACCCATCTTCAAAGCCCAGCAGGCTCCAGTGAAATCAGAAAGTATATGGAAATTTCTGATTTCTTCTTCTTTTTAACCTCACGGCTTGTTCAGTGTAACCAGGCAATTTCCAGCCTCGATGCAGCGTGTCCCAGCCCCTGTACAGGGCACAGCCTTGTCGTGGGTTCTCTGGATAAGAAGATATTTCTCTAGGCTGTCGGGCACAAAGAGCTGGAACAGAATGAAATGCTTTGGCTGGATTATCGTTGGTTTTTCTTTTGCTCTGCTTTAAATGGAAAGAAGATGTTCTCAGAAATGTCTGTCTTTCTCTCCCTTACCCCAAAGAATAGTTGTTTTTAACCATTTCCACTTGAAACAGTTGGACTCTATCTCGCTGGCTAGCTTTTTTTTTTGTCCTCTGGAAAGTTACAGGCAACTCTATCTAGCAGTGATATTTTACAAGAAAAAGGATTGCCTTGCCAATGTACAAAGCAAACAAAAGAGCAATGACAAAACAACCAACCTCCTTGCAAAAAAACAAACCTGAGGGGCTCAAATAGTATTTCAGTTTGGAGTTCTGATAGCGCAACCTCCTCCTTTGTGTTAGAAACGCATCTCTGGCTGTTCCCATGAAAACCGACCTAAATTTGGCACGCCTAAAGCCTCGGAAAAATTTCCATTGAGACACAGAACTGAGTTTACCAGCCAGGATCTCTGGTGGTTCTGTCAGTGTGGAGTGGGTGTGCTCATCCCTTCAGAGCGATGTTCTTGCTGAGGTTCCTGAACCTGTGCTGGTGGCTGAAACTAATATTCAATATACCTGAGGTGACACAGAAACACTGCGCTGCCGTCTTTGGGAGTGGGAGGGGTGGCAATCTGCGTCCTGTCATTACGGATCCGGGCTGTGGGTGTGCAAAGCGCTCAGATCCGTTTGCTGGTGATGCTGCATTACAGCACAAGCCTGGGAAATTATATACCCTAAAAAACAAAGCAAAACATGCAACAACTTTTAAAAACCCCTCAGAAAACTCCTTCCTAAACTGAATTAGGCAGATGCTTTTATTAAAGAGTGGGGGTGCACGCTTCAGCCCAGGGCTGGGTGAGCTTATTGCAACCCTGGCAGCTGTGGCGTGGCAAGACCTTCTCTCCTGTGCTACTGGTACCTTCCCCCATCGGTGTTTTCCCTCAGCGTCCGGCTTTACCTCTCCCCTTGCCTCTAATCACAGGGATGTTATTTCTCAAAACTTCCCTGGACATGTGAGCGGGGGACCATGCAATGTGACTGCACCAAGGGAGCACCCCCAAACCTCTCTTGCTCTCTTCAGCGCGGAAGAGTAATTAAAATTCACGTTTTTCTTAAAGTATTGAGACTATCATGATGTATTCCAGTGCAGAGGTTGCAGAAAGCTGAGGTTTTTAACAACAGAAGCTCAGGGAAAACATGTAACCTAGGGAATTCAGTCCTTAAGTGTGGACTCTGTTAAAATTATCCAAGTCTCTGTGTTGAAAGGAAAGTATAAGAATTACAGAGAAACGAGCAGGCAGAAAAATGGCACTTGAAAGGAACCTTCTGAATTTTTATCCCACTTTCTGTCTCTAGGAGGTTCCTAATGCAGCCCCCTTTGTAACCCAGGGGGTTTTAATGGATGTGGTAATGATACCAGAGGGTTATTATTTATCGGGGTCCTTACTCTTGATAAATTCAGTTCATGGAAATGGCTCTTTCCGTTGCCAAAAAAAGACTTGCAGTATTTCTTTTAAGCAGTAATGCATCTTTTTTTGGGGGGGGGGGGGCTTTCTCTTC